>CAKNYM010040194.1:0-28963 GCA_932195095.1 Andricus curvator
AATCTTGGGAAAAGAATAAATTCAAATATTTCGTATGTGCTTCAATTTGAAGCAACGTTTTTCACATACATAACCAGTGAGGGTCAGAGGGTCAACGCATTAAATGTCACCCTGAAAGACCATTTCACACCACACGTTGATCAATTCCGAGAAATCTCGTGCACACTAAACAAATAACCTTCACATGCCTTCTAGAAGCTTCCTAGGTCAATCACCTTACCAAATTTTTACATATACCCTCAAAAATATTTACCCCCACTTATCAATTCTGAGAAATCTCTCTTGTACACTAAACATATAACCTTCAAATTCCTTCTAGAAGCTTCCAGGCCAACCACCTTGCGAAAATTCTAGATGTCGGTAACATGTCGGTGCAGGGATCTATATCCAGAACTCCCCCTGTTCTACTACTTTCTGTTTTAGAATATGCCAACAGCTTTTTTTTTACCCCATGGCAGCTTTTTTAAATATTTTAAAACATGATTTTCTACAATAGGTGAGCTTTTTCTGCCAGTTTTTGAATTGACACTATTACAGAGAATATATCCTATAAGGGATTATCTTGCGTCTGCGTTTTCAGAAAGATAATTTTTCATTCAGTTGCACAAGGAATTTAACTGAAAAGGACGGAAACAAAGTCAATTGTAGAATGTTTCTATTGAGATGTTTGAAGAAAAAAAGATTTAAAGAAACAAGTTTTTCAAAAAACGTCTTGTATAAATATTATATAAAAAAACACAATAAAAATGACTAATTCCGGAATTTTGAAAATTCGAGTTTTTTAATTTCGTTAATCGTAGAATTTCGACAATTTAGCATTTCCGAATTTTTCTAGTTTCTTTCAGTTTTTCTCTCGGAATATTTCAATTTCGTTAAAACACATTTTCAGTACTCTCTAAATCTGAATCAGTGAAAAGCCACTGATTGTCAGTGGAACCTCACTGATTCAAGTAGCTACAATCACGTCACTGACAACCAGTGAAAAGTTACTTATTCATTCAGTGAAAGTTTCACTTCTGAGAGTTGGCAGCACTGCACCACGTCAATTTAGCAGTCATGATAAAATATGATTTTAGTAGATTCAATGAAATAACCATAGTAAAAACTTAAAACCCATAAATTTGATCAAATATTAAAAAATGTGAAAAGATTTGATGCTTCTAAATGACAAAACACCTCACATATTTCTTTACTTTCAAGATTCGACTGTCATGTACACACCCGTCAAGTAAGTACTTTTTATACGAGTTATAGTATATTTTTCCCGTAGTAAATTCAGCACACTTACATTCTGAAAATTCAAAAATGTATTTCTTAAAAAACTTATTTTTGCTAATTAAATAAAAGAATAACAACAACGATTCACTTAACTGATTCATATTTAGAGAGTAGTATTATTTATAACGGTAATTTCAAATTTCGGAAATTTTCATTTTTCGCGAATTTTCTATTTCTTTTTTGACAAAATTGTGGCAACCCGTTTGAAATTCTGTCAAATTTTTGCAATCATCATGAAATTCTATAAAATATGTTAAGATTCAATGGAACTCACTTGTATTCTGAGAATTCTTCTTGCTGAAGTTGTTTGTATGTTATTCTCGATTTATTTTTCAGGAACTTTTGATCCATCAATTATTTTTTGATATTTTGTAAATTTTATGCAAAAGAATTAATTTTTTAACAATTAGCCATCGGCACAGCTCACACTGCTGAACCGATTGTTACCAAATTATAGTTTCGAAAACGATCGAGACAGATCGAAATATGTAGAATTCTCATATCGGAATGCAGCACTACACATGATTATTATATTTTTAATTTTACCAATACAATTTGGGTTATTTTCCGGTCAATGTGCAGTATAGACCTTATCAAAAATTGTCTTATGTTCGCACACTCAAGTTAAAGTACCAAAAATGGTAAAAATCATGACAAATTCAATTGTCCTTGTGATTTTTAAGCCAATGATTTTTTTTCTGATCCGGTTGAATGAAAAAAGTTGTGCATTATGATGATATAAGTGCTTATGAAGTATAGACTTTATCAACAATTATCTTATGTTCGGTACTTTATCTTAATTGTGCGAACATAAGATCTATTTTGATGACGTCGATACTGCATAGGTACTTATATAACCACAGTTTTTTCATTAGAATATAGATCTTATTAAATTACACATTTTTCTGTAAAATATGTTTTTATCTTGTAATTATTATTCTAAAAGCGATTTTAATTTTTACAAATAAAAACAAGAGTACCTTGTATTTTTTTTCCATTTAGTGAGAGAGATGTTGATTTTTAATTATGCTCTTTATAATAATGCTGTCAAAGATCTTTAAAAACTCTATTTTATATTGAGCATTTCTCAATATATTCAATAATTTTCGAGAAAAAGTTAATGAACGTTTTAAAAATGATTCTTCACTTTGAAAAATCGAAGACAATTCGAAGTTAAAAGAGACAGGCTATAAATTTAATTGTCAAACGAACTCGAATTCAGCGTACACACATTAAAAAAAATGCTGTTTCTGAAACGGCTTAACTTCAGGTCGGTGACTCATGTGCTGAATGAGCTCCCTCCTGCGGTCAGAATGGCCATCGGTCGCCCCTTCATTCCTTCTCTGCTTTTTTCCTGAGATACCTTTACGGCTGAGAAAGTTGCGTTCTGCAGGTACACACTTTATACACGCACACACACTTTACACCAGGGCTCTCCACTTTCAGCAGGTGTCGGCTGCCACAAGTGTCTGGCTGCCACGAAGTTTTTCTGTCATTTTTACCGTGAAGGATTAGACGCGAGTCGAAGGACAAGTTCGACGAAAATTTATGTCAGTGCCGTCTAATAATATATAAATACACATTACGCTAAAACAGCCATTGTCAAATGATAAACCTTAATGAATGAGCTAGCTATTTCCTGAACCCGGAAAAAATATATAAGTTATAATTTTACACATATTGGAGAATTAAACTTTGGCTGGTAGAAATTTATGTGATACTTGACGAACGAAATCAAGTCTGCTTATTTGTCCGCGTTTGAAAAGGAGCATATTCTCTGTCAAAAAATCTTCTTTCTCTAAAATTTCTCTCCACCTTTCTACACTGCTTCTCTCTTTTATATAAACTTTAGATTAAACATTTTTTAACGCTTGAACGGATAAAAATCATTACTTCCATCTTCCAACAGCAACTCCATCGTATCGGTAAAAAACAAATATATAAAATTAAGAAGCGAATAAAATCTTCCTCGATGATCACCCTCTTGTCCCCCCAGCCCCTTTTATCAACACAACCAAGACCTATGTGACAAGAGGTTGTAGAGCCCTCTGCCCGAATTCAATAGCTTTTCTGGCCACGGGAGGGAAGTCGAATGCAGCCAGAAGGGACAAATATTCATAAGTTCGCCAAAAAACTTTTTCCATTAAATGAGTGAAATACGGTTCACGTAAAATCCATTGAAAAAACAACATGTTTTATTATGTTTGTAGTGTATCCGCTCTACGTTCTTTTCTACGATAATGTAGTTCAACTGATACATGATTGAATTATCATTAAAAAAATGTATATAGTTCTTGAAGAGCATAAAAACACATGAAGTACAAATAATTTATGTTATTGTGGCGTGCGTTTTCTCTACACGTGTTTGGCAGAAGTTTCCTACTTTCTACAAACGCAATAAACTTAAGTTTCGGCTGCTGTCGCGCCAGTCCTTCACTTATGGTCAATCGTAATAAACTCGATTGCCTAGCGCGCTCGCTAATCCGCTTGTTTTCGAGAAGCTCACGTCCGTCCCTCGACAACTGCCCTCGGTCCCAGCTACCCTTTCCCTCGGACTTCGTGTGAGGGACTTATCCTTCCCCTACGATTTTCCGGGTGGAAGTTTTCCTTACTCGGGGCTGTTTAGGCACACTTGCTCGAACTAGCGTCGCGTTTAGATCTCTGCCTTTTTGCTAGATTCCATGTCCGTACTCCGCCGGGTCCACGCGACGAACACTTTGTAACTTCTGTGTACCAGGTTTCAGTTTACTATGAATAAATCATTAATTTGTTTATCCATACATCAGGGTCATCTTTATTAACCTTATTTCACCCTCTCACGGTCCACAAATTGGTGACCCCGACGTGATTAAGGGTGAACGCGGTGACTGAAAAAAACTGTGACGTGCTTCATGTGTAGTGTAAAAACTGTGACGTGCTCCAAGTGTAGTGTAAAAACTGTGACGTGCTTCAAGTGTAGTGAAAAAAAGGTGACGTGCTTCAAGGTAGTTTGTTCGTGTCGTAACTAAGTTTTATAAAACGCCTGGAAACGACGCTACCTTCGGCGCTCCTGCGCCCATAGTGAACGTGCATGCGCCTCGACATTTTCGAGCGCCTGCATTTTTGAAACACAAGGTTAAAGTCTGGTTCACGTTACTTGAAACGCAGTTCGTCACAGCGCAAATAACTGACGATAATGTCAAGTATTGTAACACCACATCGAGTTTAACGGAGAAGGCTATCGGTCAACTCGAAGACAATTTAGTGGCACCACCGGAAACCGAGAAGTACACAGATCTCAAGACTAAAATGATTGAGAGGTTTACAGAATCGGATAGTTCGAGAATCCGCAAGCTGATGGAAGGCGAACAAATGGGTGTTTTCAAGCCCTCGGAATTTTTCCGCAGCCTTAAATCTCTCGCCACTACAAATACCACTGTAGAATTTATTTTAGTAGTGTGGAAAACGCGTCTGCCTGCGCAAACACAAACTGTGATGACAGCTTCCAGCGAGACAGCAGTCGACAAGATCTTGAAGCTCGCCGATACTGTGCACGAGGTTTGTGGAACACATCCAGAAGCTGACTCTGCAGGTGAACGCGCTGACTCAAGATCGCAGCCGTTCGCACTCTCGTGGAGCACCGCGTGCATCTCAAAACCGCCCCACGACGCCTGCACCGAGGTGCAATGATTCGACAAGTGATCGGTTGTGCTATTACCACCGCCGATTCAAGGAGCGCGCAACTAAGTGCCGCAGTAGTTGCACCTGGTCGGGAAACGATTCACGCCGTTAGTGAATACGGCAAGCACTGACGGGTTAGCGCATCGCCGATTTTTTGTGAAGGACTTGAACTCTTGCAAATATTTTCTCCTAGACACTGGATTCGATTTGTGTGTGTACCCGCGTAAGTGGCTCGCTGGAAAAGTTAAAAAGTGCGAGTACGAACTTTTCGCGGTAAACGGATCGATAATCGAAACTTACGCAAATATGCCGCTCAAGCGATTATAGGCATTGATTTTCTTCCGTATTACGGTTTGCTGATCGATCCGAAAAACAAGTGATCAGTGTTTCGGTGTACCACGATTTACTCGCCAAATACCCCGATTTGACGCGAGTGCCCGTGTTTCGAAAAGATACAATTAAACATCGAGTGCAACACTACATCAAGACGACGCCCGGCCCTCCTGTTGACGCCAAGTTCCGCCGCCTTGGACCTGATTGCCTTAAACAAGTTAAGGCTGAGTTCGACATGATGATGGAGCAGGGCATCATTCGACCTTCGAAGAGCCCATGGTCTACGCCTCTCCACGTCGTCCCCAAGAAAGACGGCAGCCCGCAGATTTTGCACAGAATCTACATGGTAAAAAGGTATTTTCAAAAATTGATCTTGTTTGCGCTTTTAATCAAATACCAATTGTCCCGCAAAATACCGAGAAAGCTGCGATTGTTACGCCTTTCGGTCTTCTTGAGCCATGCATGATGATGTTCGGTTTGCGAAATGCAGCGCAAACTTGTCGACGATATGTTGCGCGGACTTGATTTTGTTTACGCGTACATAGACGATTTTTTGATCGCATCTGAAAATGAGGAGCAACATTTAGAGCACTTGAAAACTTTATTTGATCGCTTCTCGACGTTCGGTGTTGTAATTAACCCGGGGAAATGTGTATTCGGCGTTAACGAAATAACTTTTCTCGGCTATACGGTAAACTCTGACGGCATTTCTCCAATGCAAGAGCGCGTCGATGCGGTTTCGAAATTTGCTTTTCCCACTACGATTAAAGGCTTGCACCGTTATCTCGGTATGTTTAATTTTTATCGTAGATTTGTACCTCACACGGCTGATATCCTACACCCTTTGAACGAACTTTTAGTCGGTTCAAAAAAGGGCAAGGAACCTGTCGTTTGGACCGGAGAAGCTCGCGAAGCTTTTGCTAATTCGAAAAGTGCTCTCGCGAACGCAACTTTGCTCGCGCATCCGGTTCCAGGTGCGCCTATTAGCATAGTCGTAGACGCTTCAGATTTCGCAATCGGCGGTGTACTGCAGCAACGCATAGGTAATGCATGGCAACCTCTGGCTTTCCACACAAAATCTTTGACGACAACCGAACGGAAATATAGCGCGTACGATCGCGAACTTCACGCTATCTACAGCGTTGTTAAACGTTTCCGTCACATGGTAGAGGGTAGAAATTTTACAATTTTCCCAGATCATAAGCCAATAACTTTTGCTTTCAATCAAAGTTTAGATAAATGTTCTCCGCGCTAATTCCAACATTTATACTACATTTCTCACTTCACTACAGATATTAGGCATATTGAAGGTTCTGAAAATTGTGTAGCCGATGCATTATCTCGCGTCGAAGTAATCGCGTTTACAGTAGATCACGACTCTCTTTCTTCTGCCCAAAAAGACGATGCGGGATTACGTGAGTTGCTTTCTTCTGATCAATCAGCTCTTAAGTTGCGAAAAGTGTACTTTCCAGACCAGAACGCGCATTTATACTGCGATACGACGAGCGACGTCTTACGGCCTTTTGTCCCTGTATCTTTACGTCGCGCTGTATTTAAGGCGCTTCCTCAGGCCTGATTTTTAGCTCATGTATTACAAATGACATGTTTCCTCCTACAAGGATGAATTGTTCGATGTGATATTTTAACCACATAATCTCAATGGCATAATACATAAAAAGAAAGTCTTCGATTTTTGAAAAATGGTCTTGTTTTTTTTTTTTTTATTAATCGAAAATGTGATTCATTTCTGCGCCTGGAAAGGAGCAATCCGCCACCGGGAAAGTATCCCCGTTGAACCGAAAACAGGCGCTCCGAATTTGAAAGAAAATTTTTCCTAATTCACCGTGAACTTTTACGAGGATGCTTCACCATAGGGGGGCGGCCGTAACTCATCCGTCCTTTCCATTGTTACGGTGTGACACGATTGGAGCCGCTTGAATGAAATTGATAATTATTAAAATATGCAGAAATTGAATTTTTATATGCTGTATTACGTTCATTACATAATGACGAGACGATTAAAAAAAGATAGAAAAAAATCGGTCAACCCGTTCAAATTCTGTTGGGAGTTTTGGTAATTTAGCATTTTATTTCAGATTACCTTCAATATTGAGAATATTGACCGATTTTCCTAATCCTTTTTTTCCATTTTTCTTCCAATTATATCATTTTCAAATTTTATCAGCTAATGAAAATTCCATCGATCCGTGTTTTGCGCAATTTTAGAGATTGTAACAGTATTCATTGTCAGCGGGTGATTTGACATATTTTGATATAATTCGAGCCCAGGAGCTCGAAAATAAAGTTTTTAAAAAATGTCCTTGTGTGTGTGTGTGTGTGTGTGTAACTTTTTTCTCTTCACCATATCTCGAAAAGGAAAGGAGCTATCATCATGAAATTTTGATGAAGTGTAGCTCGGATTGATATCCAGGTCTGATAGGTACTTTGTACTTTCATAAGAAGATATATTGCATTATTTTGTTGAAAAATCATTTTGTTTTAAACTCATTTTTTTTTTTGGTTCAAAATTAATTTTGTACACTGAAAATGTAATTTCAATTTTTTGTTGAATATTCATATTTTTTCATATATATATATATATATACCATTAAGCCATTAAGTAGTTTCTTGCAGTAAATAACTACAAGTGTGGGCTCACCTCACCCACCACCGCCAACAGCAACGCAGTAGTATCAGACGGTCACCCATCCAAGTACTAACCGCGCCCAACACTGCTTAACTTCAGTAATCTAACGGGAACTGGTGTTTCCAGCGTGGTATGGCCGTTGCCATATTTAAGATAATAATAAAGTAGATCAAACTTGAAGTATTTTTTTTTAATTTTAAATTAAAATTGAAAATTATTTTACCTTTTTCGTTGAAAGTTTCTAAAAATTCGTCTTTTTCGTAGAAAATTCATCTTCTTGCTTGAAATTTAATCTTTTTTGGTTCAAAATGCAACTATTTGGTTAAAAAACTTAAAATATTTTTTATTTAAGATTAACATCTTTTTTGTTCGAAATATGAACTATTACATGTGTCATTGAGAAGTCATCAGCTCTTTGGGTTCAAAATGAAACTATAGTTTCAACTTTTATACTTTGTTATACTTTTTACAATTTTCTTTATACTTTATACTTTTAACTTACTATAAGCAGTTAAAAGTTGAAAATGCATATTTTTTGTAGAAAATTAATCTTTCTAGTTGAAAATTCATCTTTGTAGGTCAAAATGCAACTATTAATTTGAAAATGTAAATATTTTGTTAAAATATCAACTTTTCAGTTGAAAACTTCAACTATCTTCTACAAATTTCGTCTTCTTTGGCTTGAAAATTCATCTATTTTGGCATAAAATTCAACTATTTCCTCTAAAATTAACTTTTTGGCTGAAAATTCAACCATTTGAGTGGAAGTTTATCTTTGTAGCTTGAGAATTGAACTAGCTACTTGAAAATTAAATTATTTTTCGTTAAGGTTTATGGTAATGTTTTTGGTTAAAAAAATCGACCATTGGCTTGAAAATGTTTCTTTGCCGGTGGAAAATTACATTATTTGGTTAAAACTACCACTACGTTGTAGAACATTTGTATCTTTTTCTGGATATTTCAACAATTGGATTTTAAATGCAACTGCTTGGTTGAACCTTACTTTTTTTTTGTAGAAAATTGAAATATTTGTTTGAAAATTATTTTTTATGTTGAACATTTTCCCTGTAAGGTTCAAAAGTCAACTGCTTTCTAAAAGACTAGACTTTTTATGTAGGAGATGCAATATATTTCGACTTGAAATTTTAGAAATTTAAAGCGTTTCATATTGAATTCAATATGGTACCTACATTAATTTTATTTCAAAAAATTTATTCCCCTACTACATCTCTATTTTCTTGAAAAATCATCCTATTTCACCCATTTTGAGAGAATTTTTGGCTGTGAAGTCTTAGAGTATCAAAACACCTGAAACTGCACTCGCTTTTCGTAGGATATCTTCGGAATAAAATTCCTCCATTCGATATTCAGTTTGCGTGACTTCCGAATTATGACCATTACATTCCTATACTTTTTCAAAAATTGTCTTATCTTTTTTTGTTCCGGAGATATCCTGCGAAATGTGAGTGTATGTTTTTAATTGATTGTTTTTTAGGTTTCCTCATACTCCTGGACGATGCTTAATTGTTTCTTCAATTGCATTATAAAATTGAATAACAATGATTCTTAATTTGCACACGTAGAATATTACTATATATTACTGTATTGAACTGTTTTCTCGAAAATTGTTTTATTCCCCTACTATTATGCTGTCCAAACTAAAAATATACATAAGTGACATTTTGATGAAAAATGAGTTTTTGGTATCGTTGGATTCGTAACAGAAACCTGCGTCTAACTGTATCAATAAAAATTATTAATTGTTACTACTTATTTCAAAAAACGATTGACACAAAGCACTTTGCGTTTCCCCAGATTTGTATAAGGCTTCTAATACGTCATCAACATACAAATAAAAAAGAACCTGAAGAACTTTGTGTCTTTCTTGCCCAAGGCCTATTCACTCTCGAATCAGACAAACCTTAACCAAACGATTTCACGCGATTCAAAAGATTTCATATGATTTCAGTTTGTCTAATACTGTAAATACCAAACTCTCCGCATAGTTACTTTAACCTTGACGTTAACACTATGATTTATTCAGAGTACGCACTGCCGCGAACGATGCCGAGGAACGACGACGGTATATCTAACGATTGCTGTTGATTCGCATTGATTCGCTCCGACTCATTTCTTATTTTCACTGACTCCACTGATTCCGCGCACTAACTTACGTTATTTCCCTTATTCAGAGCGTTAGTTGCTCTAACTTTCGATCTCAGACATCTTTCTCGATGAGAAGGTGAATTAAATTTGTTACTATTTTTAGTAAGATTTAATTAATGAAAATAAATAAATAAGTAGTGAGAGTAAGTTCCAAGTATTTTATTATTATAATTTCCAGAATGAAAAGCCTCTTGAGAGTTTTTTAATGATCACTAATTCTGAAAAAAGAGAAAGGAGTTTTTTTTCTAACAAATTGGCTATTGAGCATACATAGGTGATTTTGGATTTATAATAATTAATAATTTCTTGAATTGGTCCCTAAAGTCCATGAATTTGATAATAATTCAAACAAATTTTTATTTTATCTTCTAATACTTTAAATTCAGTGCATATTTAGGTAAAATTAATATGGGTACTATATTAAATTCGATTTGAACCGCTTAAAATTCTCAACTTTTCAAGTAAAAATATTGCATTTTCAACAAGATAGATGAATTTTTAACCAAATACTTAAATTTTCAACCAAACATATTAATTTTCTACCAAACATTAATTGTCTACAAAAAAATACTATTTTTCAACAAAATAATGAATTATCAATAAAATAGTTGAATTTTGAACTAAAAAAAGATCAGTTTTCAACCAAAAATGGAATAGTTAAATTTTCAGTTAAAAAAATTAATTTTCAGTTGAAAAAATTAATTTTCCTCCAATAAAACGAACAAATTTTTAACCAAAAAAGACGAATTTTCCGAAAAACTATTTACATTTTCAAACAAAGTGATTAATTTTCAACTAAAATAATGAATCCTCAACTGGAGTATTTGAATTTTAAACCAAAAACATAATTTTTCAACCAAATGATGAATCTTTAACCAAAAAGTTAATTTTTAACAAAAGAGTTTAACTTTCAATCAAGTAATTAATTTTGCATTCCAAAAAATATGAATTCTGAACGAAAAATCTAGAAGTTCATATTTCAACCAAAAAAGATTTTTATTTGTAATCAAAAACAGTTGAATTCAACCAAAAAAGACGACTTCTCAACATAAGTTTAATTTTCAACTAAGAAAAAATTTTCAGTTAGGAGAGAGAAAGAATTGCAAAAAAACTGTTGAATTTTTAAGGTAAAAGATACATTTTCAACCAAGAAGATTAATTTTCTACCAAAAGGAACGAATTTTTCGTCAAAATAAATAGATAAAATTTCATTCAGATACTTGAATTTTCAACTAAAAACGATAAATTTTCAACCAAAAATAGAAAAGAGAAACTTTTAGCTAAGAAAATTAATTTCAAACAAAGAAAAAACGACGTTTCAACAAAATAGTTCAATACAGTAATATAAAGCTACGTTTACCAATTAAGAATTATTGTTATTCAATTTTATATTGAAATTTAAAAAAATAAGCACGCTCTCGAAAACATTCTCTGACTTTAAAAAAAAATCCCTGACATTTCCAGGTTTTTCCAAGTATATCAAAATTCCCTGACAATTCCAGGTTTTCCAGGCAGGGTAGACACACTGTCTAAAATATAAACACTAAAAACGAACTTCTCGAATGGGATGCAGAGTTGCAGTTGAAGAAGTATTGAGTCATTTTAGTAAAAAAGATATTTATTTATTTCTCGTTCGCACCGGACGTGTAAGCTTTAAACTTGTAACATATCCATAGAATGATTTATAATATAAAAATAAACGGTATGATCTACACTAAGAATTCCCGTCTTTAACATTCATTCCTCTTTGGTGACATGAAGTCTAATTCGAAATCTTCGTTGAATACATGCTACTTTGTTTATAACATTACTCTTAATGTTCTTTCATGAATGTTTAATATTCGACAAATATGTACTGTTTTATAACGTTGTTTATTTATTTTTCATATGCAGATTTCATTAATAAAATTGATGATCCATATTAAATATGTCATGTTTTTAACATTTTTTTTCTTTGGTGACGCTGAAATCTAATTCAAATACTGAAAAAAATGGTTTAGCTGTTCCAGCAAGACATTTAGCTGGATTTCGTCTTCCGAGAAAATATAGTTGTGTTACCTACATTTCTACCTGTGTTACCTAAATATCTAGCTGTTTTAGCTAAATTTTGCCATCTAGAAATTATCTAGATAAATTAGCTAGATAATTTCTAGATGGCCAAATTAGCTAAAAGGGCTAGATATTTAGGTAACACAGCTATATTTTCTTAGCAGACGAAATCCAGCTAAACCATTTTTTTCAATGAAGTCTTCGTACATACTACTTTATTTCTAACATTATTCTTAAAGTTGTTACATTCATTTTTCATATTCGGCGAATAAATACTGCTTTGTTTTTAACATTGTTCATATATTCATCATATTTATTCAATTGTATGTAATTATCTCTTGTTGTTCTAAACGAAACTTTATGATTTACTTATTGCTTAAAAGAACTTTTCAAGTTTTAAATGCTTCTTGTTTGCAAAGTTGTGAAAATTGTTATCATTTATGTGTTTTTAATAACTTACAGCCATCTCTTAAATATATACTTTTGACTACTTTCATATGTATCTCTCTTTTCTCATCACGTTTCAACAGGGTTAAAATCTTTCACTTCGTATAATTATTTAACTAATAAACTATTTAACATTAGTTTTACTAGTCAGACTATTTCTACAGTCTATGTTTTATTTCATTATAAATAATATCACTTAGACTAAGACCAATATCGGTAAATATCGGAGATGGAAGAGTAAGTCTATATTGCTCTATTTTAATGTATCCATGGACAGCCATTTCGAGCAAAGTTAAATGGCCATTACTATTTACATTAAACCAGTGACATAATACTCCAATAGGTTTCTTATTTCCACTGACATTTGCAAAAGTATTAGAGTATTCTACACTCTTCCAAGTGTTACCAATCATATAGGCAAAGCTGAGTACAAGACCTATTATGCAAGTGTCACCATCGGGTGTTTGGAACAAACACCAATCTCCTACATTCACTTCCTCAGAGATAATTGTGCAGTCAGATTTGCGGGCTCCAGTATGTCGTGTATTTTTTTCATATTCTGAAGTTCTTACCCTTTGTAATCGGTCACTGCTTAGCTTGGATACCTTCGAGTCAAGCAGCCAACATATTGACGATTTCCGTACAACAATGGTTTTGCCTTGGGAATCCTTCACAGCTGTAAAAGGGCTCTTTGGATGAAGGTTTAGTTGAGTCTCCGAGTAGTCTTCTAATTCTAACGTCCCTGTTATATTTGATAGAAGTGTTAAATCTTGCAGTATTTCAATGTCACATTCTTCTTGCATGCTAGTATGCTGAGAAGTGTTTGTTGACGGCATTTCAGAAAAATCTTCGCAATCGGAGTTGTCGTCATCATTAAGATTATCTTCATCGATTTTCTTTTCATTTTTCCCTACGTTCCGGGCTTGCAGATTCCGCATTTGTATGCTATCTGCTTGTCGTATGTCTACTTGCATACCTAGCAAACCAATCATATAAAAGGCATCTAGCTTAGCACGCTGCAGTATCTCTTTAATTCTGGAGTAACTTGGAAGAGTACAGTTTTTGTCCAATGTGACTGTGGGAGCCGATATGTTTTTGTCTTGAATTTCATATGATGAATTCAAATGTCTTGTTCGTGGAAAGACAAGGTTCTCTCCTTCTGAATTAAAGTCTGTGACAGAAATATCTGCCTGCAATTGAATTCGTTGAATTCTATGAATTGCATCTAAAAGACTGCAATTCACCACAGTGGAGCATGTTGTACTTGTTGAACGTAAATTTCTAAAAAAGCTTTCACACTGCTGACTTCCATATTGCCAGGGTAAAAAATTTTCCAACGAATTCGTTTCTATACATCGAAAGATAGCATTTAGCAAACCGTGCGCATTAAATTCAATACATAAGTATGTATTTGCTGTTATGCAATTATTTGTTAATGAATAATCGGGTATAGAAGTTAACCAGCCTCGCCAGAGCCGTAGGAAAAATACACTGTACCAAATGTAATAAATTCTATCCTCGATGGTCAGTGATGTGGATAAATAAGAGTTGAGTACATAATAAATCATTTGCAAATAGGCTCGAGTACCTTCGCTTCCTGGAACATGCTTTTCTAACAAACTCCAAATTTTTGGATCACAAATTTTAACCACAGGAGCAAAGTTCATTTTGTCTTTTGGTGATAAGTCAGATTGTGTTAAAAGGTGTTTATCCTTCGAAATTGAATCTATGAGTATTTGCAAATGTCCAGAGGCGATTACAAAATTTCCTAAGGGCATTATTATTGAATTTTTTAACAACCTTGACTTTAATTTTCCACCAATGTGAACTGTATCTTGCGTGCAAATAAACTTTGGGAATACATTTGCGTGAAATTCCGGAATTTGAAAATTATCACTGACTGCTTTGAAGTTAGAAGTTTCAATACCTATATTTCTTTGGATACACATTGCTTTCATTAATCGAGAATCTCCATCGGAAGAGATTCCAACTACTGTTATTCCATAATCTTTCAGTTTATTTGTTATGTAGTCCCAACGTTTAGTGACGTGTTCGTTATTGAACTTGTTATCCGTTCCAAACAAGCAAAGGCAGAAGCAAGGTGCATCATTTTGTAATGGCTGAGCCATTACAGTGTATAATGAAGAAGCTGCTATATTATTTGTGAAATGCTTCTGAATGGCATTGGCAGAAGTCGCCGTGAACGAACATGCAACAGGCATTCCATGGTCATCAAAAGGTAAAACAAATCCTATTAATTCATTCGTATGAGAATCATATTGGATTCGGCTAGTAATGCGTGTTGCATCCTCACTTAGCCAAACAAAAGACGTTAAATTTCTTGTTTCTAAAAATGTTTTCAATTCTTCACCACGACACGAGCCTTCAGTCAAAGGAACAGCATATGCATTTATCATGCGACTAATGGTGCTTGTAGAAGGCAAAGGTAAATTTGCGGCTAGAGTATCATATAAAATACGCCCCCCAATTATGAATAGGTAAGTTGCAAACAGTTTTAGAGAATTTTCGTATCTGAATCCTTGCTTCTTGTAGTTTGCCTTTGCGTTTGCACATCGAACTAACATAGACAAAAATGAAGAATTACCATCTTCCGTCTTTTTCTGTGGACTTACATTATTATCACAGAGTTTTAAAATACTGTCGACGTTCTTTAATTCCGTGATTGTCATTGGGACATGAGGTACTCTTTCGTTTGAACTGCAAAGGCAGTCCGTCAGAAAAGTACCTTGACCAACTATTCCCCCGAAGAAAGATTCTCTATAGAAGAAAGCACAGTGATTACTTTTCCCATTTCTGTCGCTGACTCGGGCACTGAATTAGCTGGACAATTCGAAAGTACATTCTCAGGTGCATCAAACGGAAATGAATTTTCCAAGTCTATCTCTGTTGAATTCTGAATCCTCGTCTCGGCGTTCAGGTCCTTTGGCGTATTCTTGTTGATCATCTCATGTAGTTGGTGACTTTCTGATGTATTTCCAGAAGGTTTAGCCATTTTTTTGTCTTTGGTAGGTAATTAGTGTCATTAACTTCATCGGAGTGCATTCTCACATGCCTTTTAAAATTGGAGGTTACCCATCGCGCCTTAGGATTTCCAATTCCGATAAATTTCGTAAAGCGTGTCAGACCAGAGCATAAAGAGCATCGAACATTTGCCGCAAACGTTACTCCATTATTTTCGGGGTTTCTTGTAGCCGTAACCTCCACTTCTACTTCCTTCTCCAGTGACAGTCGCATTGAATCACTCAATTTTAAACAATTGCTGTTCAGCATTAATTTAATTTGTCGCTGCAGCTTTTTTTTTTCAGCATCTGTATCGGTGTTTAAGGAATCGGTACTTAATTCTTTCGTAGGTGATACCTTCTTCTGTTCTGTTGCAGTACTTAGGCATCCCCAGTAATCGAATGGCTTAGTCTTGACGTATTCGACCAATTGTTTTAATAATATTTTATCGCCAATTACAAACTGAAAGTTCTCTGGTTTTTTGTGAAATATCCCATAATATTCTTTGAAGTCCTGTCCCTCTGTTTCTATCAGTGAAAGCATCACTGTTCTGGCGAAGTTTTCCAGCTCACCGATGATTTCGTCGGAAATTCCTCTAAAGGAGATCGGATTATCCAAATTGTTAAACTTCAAAATATTCTTGACGTATTGAGGAACATACATTCCTAACTCGTTTTGAAGTTTGGTCCAAAAGTGAGAGCGAAATTTGTCGTCGTCATTTTCCGAGTCCTTTTCCACGTTTGGATCTGCTTTTCCATTTACTTTAGCCATGGTTGCAGCTTTTGATTTCTAACCTGATAAACATAAAAAAAATTGATTTAGGACAATTTATGTTAAAAGATGTTCTTTTTTAAGATAGCATTAAAAATTAATTGAGCATAAAATTGTTGTTCAGTGTGACTTTTCACCTTTTTTCTTTTCATATATGTTCGAAACGAGTTAGTCTCATACAGAATGACAAAGCTTTACTATGATTGATGATATTTAAAATATTGACGATCATTCTTGTTTCAAATTTTGCCAAAATTATTTTTGGATCTACTAATTCTCACAATGTCTTATTGCTATTAATTTTCTCTCATTTATAAAAATATTAATCAAAATGAAATTTGAATTTGGTATGAAGATTCATTGATATTGAAGAAGTAACCAATTTAAAATTGTATACCATGATTACTGAAATATTAAAAAAAATATCATCCTTCATTCCTAAAAGAAACGTCAACAAAGGTTGCTTTATGTAGGAAAAATTAAAATCAAAAGACCAGATGACACAATTAGAAATACGAATTTCCTTGAAGCATCTTATTTTCTTTAAAAATTATTAATTAGAGTAATAACCAGTGTTTGACAGTAACGCGTTACTTATTTGAAAAAGTAGCGGTACCGTTAACGCCATAATAACTGTCATTCAAAGTAACATACGTTACTATAAGTTACTTTACGAAAATTTAAAATGATATTTATACTAAACAATATGTCATGACAAGGGTCACGCTAACCAATCAGGAAACGAATAAACAAATCTTTTACTACAAACTTCTGGTAGTTGGGAAACGTTCTTTTGTACAAGAAGGAAAAAATTATAAATATTTGAAAATCGGAGAATATCTTCTGATTTCCATTACGGAGCGTTCACATATTACGTAACATTATTCTTTTACCATTTTACCCCTCCCCCGCGTAACAGATCGTAAAATCCCCCCCCCCTAACCACAGTTAAGTAATATTTTTTGCATGCTTTTTAAATATTTCTTTTAGTCACACAGATATTGAAATTACTTACAAGAAAAGAAGTATTATCAGTTTGTTTTTAAACTTATATAAATATAAATTTAATAATATTCTTAAGAAAATTAGAAAAGATTTTTGAATATTTCAGATGTGTCGAAAATGAATCTAGAAGCTTTAAAAAATGAATTTTATTTTATAAGATTTTATAAAATATCAGGAAAAATTCGAGCTTTTTTAAAAGATATTTAGGACTTTTAGAAGTTGTAAGAAATAAGAAATAGTTGATAAATTTTTGGAAATGCTTTAAAGTTTTAAAATATTTTAAATCTATTCAAAAACTCTTAAATTCCTAAAACTATTTTTAACTGACTTGAATTTTTCTTAAAATTTTGAAAATACATTCAAAATGTACAATAAATTGCCTTGAAATCTTTCAAATATTCCTACGAATTTTAAGAAAATTATAAAAGATTTTTCAATATTTCAGATGTGTCAAAAAGGAATATAAAAGATTAATTTTTTTTTATTTTACACGCTTTTATAAAATATTAGGAAAAATTCGAGCCTTTTTAAAAGATATTTACAACTTTTTAAAGTTTGGAAGAAATAAGAAATATTTGATATATTTTCGGAAATGTTTCCAACTTTTAAAATATTTCAAATGTATTAAAAACCTCTTAATTCTTAAAACTATTTTTAGCTGACTCGAATTTTTCTTAAAATTTTCAAAAATGATTCAAAATGTAGAAAAATACCCTCAAGTCATCCAAATTTTCCTAGGAATTTTAAGAAAATGTGTTTATTCACTTGAAACCTTTCAAAAATCTTTTAAATCTTCTAAAGTTTTGGTTTGCAATCTTTAAAAAGAATCTGCATTTTTTAAAATCTTTTACAGTTTAAAATTCTATTTCAATCTCTTAAAATCTTCTAAATATTTGTGGAATATACTCATTTTTCAAAGTAAATAATCATAAAAAATTTTCCCATATATCTTGCGAAAATTCTTTTTTTAATCCTTTCAAAATTGTTAAACCTTCTAATATTTTTGAATTATTTAAATTTTTCGTGAAAATTTTATTTAAATTCTACAAAATTTGAAAAATTGTCTTAAAATCTTTCAGATTCTTCTTCAACAATTTTAGAAATCTTTTGAAATGTCTGGAATCTTTTTAAATATTCTCTAAAAATTAATGTTTCAAAATAAAAAATCATTTTAATTTTTCCTAGGAACCTAAAGAATTGTTTTCATTTTCTTGAAACCTTAAAAATTTCCTAACATATCTTATAAGTTTTTATTATTTTTGAATCGTTTTAAAACTTCTAAGTATCTCTTAAACTTACTCAAATTTGTTCTAAAATTATGTATTATGACAAAATTTTGCTTTAAAATCTTTTACGCTCTTTTTCAAAATTTTTAGAACTAATTAAAATGTTTTGTAATATTTTTCAATTTGCTCTTCGAATTAATTAAGAAAAAACTCATTTATAATTTTCCCATGAATCTTAAGAATATTTGATTGATTCTCTTGGCGCCCTGCAAAATTGAGTTTACCTAAAATATTTTTAAATACTGAAACATTAAAAGAATTGTCTTAAAGTCTTTCATATTTTTTCTCCACACATTTTGAAATCTGCAAAACTGAAAATTGTTCCTTTAAAATTAAACTTAAGCCATTTAAATTTTTTTTACAAATTTAATCTCAAAATCTTTCAAAATTATTAAAAAGCTTCTAAATTTTTTTCGAAATGATGTGAACGCTACCTTAGAATACACAATTTTTACTTTCAAAAATTAAAAAAAAAAAATTATTTCTGTTAAAAAATTCCATTAATTGTATATGTCGCTATCTAATTTTTTTCATTTTTCATACTAAAATTGAAAAAGGATGTTTACGAAGCTTATTAGATAGTACCTGCAAAGCCAAACAATGGCCAAATCCGGAAAATTTGAAAAAACTTTCACATAAAAAAATAAAAAATTATCTAAAGCTTTTTGGAATTCAAAATGACGAATTTAAAGTAACTAACGCGTTACTTCAGGAAAAAGTAACGGTAAAGTTGACGCGTAACTTTTGACTGGTAACGTGTCAAACACTGGCACATCTTTAAGTTGTAACAAAAAAGTAAATAAGAACTTCGTTTTTCATTTCAACATTTTCTCATTATCACATTTACCCCTATTAACCCTATTGGACACTGTTATTGTTTAATGTGTTTTAGTCGTCATGTTTCCATAGCAAAATTATTATGTTATTTACGTCAAAAGTCAAAATGTATTCAAAGATAAACAAAATTGTAATGTTCATTGCAAGCGAGATTATAAGTATCAATCAATTGTTAGCTAATTATTATTTATTATTAGAGAATTGATAAATGCTCTGGAAGAGGCTGAACTTTGAACATTTTTTCTGATAAATACACAATATACGTGGTAAACAAAAAAATGTTAAAAAGAATTCAACAGAATGATCTTATTTGAAACATTTATAATGTCAGTACTGTTAGTAGAATATATAAATGTATATCAACAGTATATAAAATATAACCTAAAAATCTGTTAACCTCTAATGTTTCAGAAAGGGTGATTCTACGTTACTTGTCAATATTTTTTGTTACCCTCTAATTTTCACAAATATTAAGAGCAAGAGACATTATTTTTAAAATGTCAAAGCAAAGTCGCTCCAGATAACACTTTGAGAAAGGCCGGTATTTTCTATTTTTTTAATAGGTTAGAAATATGACTATATCACTATACAGTCATATTTGTGGAACATCGAGAATAAGGTCCACTCAATTACATTCGAGACTAGATTAAATATTTAAGCAGTATAATAACATATTTGACATACCTTTTGCAGAAAATCCTCGAGAAAATAAAAAGGAAACACCAAAATTTTGCCAAAATTTGCACTGAGAAATCACTCCGATCCACATTACTTTATACGTATCAGTGATGCACAGAATGCAGGAAAAACGCAAATATAACACCCGGCGCTATCTGACGTTATTTTCATTAAGCTCGCCTTGATTCTCCCTTATTCTCTTAGATTCGCTTCTTAATCGAACTGACTCACTTCTTAAACGCACTAATCTGGTTCTTAAACTACTGACTTCGCCGTTAACTCGCTTGATTCCTACTGACTCGTTTATTGCGCTTAGTGATTTCAACGCAATACAAAGATTCCTAATGATTTCATTAGATTTCTAAATTTTATGCGTTACTCATACGATTTCGTATAACTTGGCGTTGTTTGTGATTGATTTCCTACCCATTTCAAACGTTAGAAACCCATGATTCGAGAGTGAATAGGCCTTGTTCTTGCCTTGTAAAAGTGACCGAGTGCGGAGCGAATTTACAAAGGAACAGAATCGCTTGCCCTTACGTATGTATGTTTTATAGCTCGGACTCGGACCGGAAATCCAAGGGAAATAAGTCCCGGCTAGATGCGGCTGTACACTAGCGACGATCGTTCGGGTAAGTTCGGGACAGCCGCTCGTTCGCAATTACCTCGATGTTTGCCTTGTATTTTTGACTTTCAGGCTTTCTGAAATTGCATTATAAAATTGCATAACAATGATTCTTCATTTGTAGACGTAGAATATTACTGTGTATTACTAAATTGAACTATTTTCTGGATAATTCGTTCTTTTTGTTTGTTTTAAATTGATTTTTTAAACTGAAAATGTAAATATTCTATTTTTGTGTGAAAATTGATCGTTTTTCTTTGAAAATTCTAGGATCTCGTTGAAACATCGTGTATTTTGTCGAATATTCGTTCTTTCTGGTCGTAAATAAACCTCCTTGGTTGAAAATTCATCTTTTTGCTTCAAAATTCAAGCCATTTTGAGATGTCTTTTTTGGTTGGATTCATCCGTTTTTTATTAAAAACTACATTGTTTTTTCCTTGAAATATCCACTACTACATGTTTATTGCAGATTTCATCATCTTTTTCATGAAAATTTAATTACTTAGTTGAATGATTCATGTGAAAATGTTGTTCAAACGCAATATTTGTAAAATAAAGAATTTCCAGCGGTCCACAGTAATTTTACCTACATGTGAATAATTATGTTTTTAGTATTAGTTAATTACTTTATAATCTATAATTACTTCATAAATATATTAATTGAGGAAACTGAAAAAAACATTATTTATAATGAACTGACGGAACTGAAGATAGTACAGTTGTATATTTATGTACAAAAAACGAACAATTTGTTATATTCTGCAAATTTTTCAGCGGCAATTTGTTTAGAAATGTTTAAGGTACCACCATGAACTTTTTCAGATTTTTCCTATTATTTTTTCAATAAAAAACTATGTTCCAAAGTTCACTGTCTTTAAAAGCTGTCAAATTTCCCTACTTTTCAACAGATTTTCGGGTCTGTAAGCTATACAAATTTTTTTGGCATATTCGTTTTAGGCTCATTAACGTACAACATTTTGACCTTTAAAATGATCCTTCATTCTTTGAGCTACCATTTTTTCTTCACTTACTTTTTTAACGTCAAAGCCAGAGGACTCGAATTTTCTCGCCGATAGTAGGTGCAATGTTTGAAATCTATCAGAAATCTGTTTATTCTATCCAAATTCTTTCCGAAATCTTCCAAAAATCATTGAAATCTTGTAAATCGACGGTAAATGTGTGCGAAACCTTCCACATTTTTGCGAAATCTTTGGGAAAATAAGGAAAACTTTGTGCAATTTTTTAAATGTATATGAAATCTTTACGAAAATTGATTTGATTATTGTATAAACAAATTTTATAAACAAATGCATTGTTTGGTCATTTCTAGACAGAAAGTAATAGTTTCTTTTCTAATCGTCTTGAAAATTACACAAGCGGTGATGTTTATCAACGAAGAATTGTCAATTGATATTTATTTATATATTTATATTTATTTATAGTTTGACCATTTATAGATAGAAAGTCATCGTTTTTCTTTCTACTCGTCTTCAAATTACAGAAGTGGTGATATTTAGTGACAAAGTATTGTCATACGATATTATTGTTTTTTTGTTATAAACCAATTTTATAAACAAATAATATCGATGGACAAGTCTTCGTCAGTAAACATCACCACTTGTGTAATTTGAAGAAGATTAGAAAATAAAAGATTATTTTCTGCCTATAAATGACGGAACTGTGCATTTGTTTATAAAATTTGGCTATAAAATTAACAAAATATACCATTCAACAAATAAACCAATTTTATAAACAAATAATTAAAAAAAAAGAAAAAAAAGATTACTTTCTGCCTATAAATGACGGAAATGTTCATTTGTTTATAAAATTTGTCTATAAAATTAACAAAATATACCATTCAACAAATTGTCATGATGAAACATGATCCTGTTGATAAAATCTAACAATTTCAGCGCACAAATATACTTTGCAAGCAAAATCCCAATATTTTGACATTTTGTTGATATAATTTTTTTATAACAATTAGATTCGATGTCCTGCAAATTATTTATATTTTGGCTGGCGGCGTCGCGCGGCGGCGTACCCATCTATAAATTACGGAATCGAATAGTCCATTAATTGATTAATCATTCTTGGCTCTGCTTTTGCCTTTGTATAGAGACCAAACTAAATCACCCGCCTTCAATGAATACACCTATGAATGTAGAAATTGTCAATTAATTAATTAATTAATTATTAGCGTTCATTCACGTGATAATTAAATTATTAATCATCGATCCATTACTTGATTAAGTAATTGTTCGGTGAATCAATTGATTAAACACTGATTAATACTCAATTGTATAATAATTAATTGATTAATTATTAATCGAGTAATTAATTAATTACTCCGATGTGCAATTATCTGATCTCCTCGAATCTGCTTTTGTCTTTCGATAAAGACCAAAGTAAATCACCCGCTGACAATGAATACTGTCACAATCTCTAAAATTGCGCAAAACACGGATCGATGAAATTATTATTAGCTGATAAAATTTAAAAATGATATAATTGGAAGAAAAATGGAAAAAAAGGATTAGGAAAATCGGTCAATATTCTCAATATTGAAGGTAATCTGAAATAAAATGCTAAATTACCAAAACTCCCAACAGAATTTGAACGGGTTGACCGATTTTTTTCTATCTTTTTTTAATCGTCTCGTCATTATGTAATGAACGTAATGCAGCATATAAAAATTCAATTTCTGCATATTTTAATAATTATCAATTTCGTTCAAGCGGCTCCAATCGTGTCACACCGTAACAATGCAAAGGACGGATGAGTTACGGCCGCCCCCCTATGGTGAAGCATCCTCGTAAAAGTTCGCGGTGAATTAGGAAAAATTTTCTTTCAAATTCGGAGCGCGTGTTTTCGGTTCAACGGGGGTACTTTCCAGGTAGCGGATTGCTCCTTTCCAGGCGCAGAAATGAAGCACATTTTCGATTAACATCGAAGAATTCATTTTTGTAGGAGGAAACATGTCATTTGTAATACATGGGCTAAAAATCAAGCCTGAGGAAGCCCCTTCATTCATTGCACAGTCTGTCACATCCCGGCATGCGAGCTACTCAGCAGCTCGTCACTTCGCGTTTCGTTTGGCCTGCAATAAATAAAGATTGTAAAGAATGGACGCGTGCCTGTACTTCGTGCCAGCGATTTAAAGTAACTTGACATGTTTCCACTTTTGTTCAACAATTCGAGAAATTAGCTAATTGATTTGAACACATTCACATAGACAGTGGCGTAGCCAAGGGAGGGGTTTTGGGTGTCAAAAACCCCCCCTTGACCATAGAACAGGCATATTTACCTAACCGCCCACTTACGGTACTATGTACGTATTATTATACTGCGGGTGTAATATTAAGTAAAAATTCAAACAAATGAAATGAACGAGCGCGCTTTTGGGGGCCGTCCATATACCACGTGGACAATTTTTTATCACTTTGCTGCCCCCCACCCACCCTCGCTTTTTACGACTTCCACCCACCACTGAATCCTCTGTCCACGTGGAATTATTCCATATTTTAGGAAAATTTGGATATTTCTGGTATTCAAAAGCAAGGAAGCCCAAAAGAGCGGGGAATTTGGCTGAAAATTATGTTTTTCTTTAAAAAAAAGCCTAATGATACTCTTGTCATGTTTTTCTTAAAAGAAATCCGCAGGTGCAGGAGAACATGCGTTCACGTGGATTTTAGATAGAACCCCCGGTACCCCTCGTGAACAATCGCTCCCCTCCCCCACCAATAACGGTCTACGTGAAATATGGCTTTCTGTTCAGCCTTTCGAACCCATCCCTTTATGAAATCCTGGCTACGCCACTGCAGATAGATATTATTACCATGAGTTATTGCCAGGGTTTTAGATATTGTTTAACGTGCATCGACCGCTTTTCTCGCTGGCCCGAAGTCATTCCGATTGTTGATATGGAAGCTACCACTGTTGCGACTGCTCTGCTTTCAACGTGGATTGCTCGCTTTGGCGTTCCTTCGCGAATCACGACCGATCAAGGGCGCCCATTCGAATCAGCGCTTTTTACGGAATTATGTAGGTTGTTAGGTACAAAGCGCATTCGTACGACAAGCTATCATCCGCAAGCGAATGGTTTAGTGGAAAAATTTCACAGGAAACTTAAAGCTGCGATTAAATGTCATGATGGCAGCGATTGGGTTTCAATTTTGCCAATCGTTTTACTTAGCCTTCGGACTGCCATCATAGAAGATCTCGGAGCAACGGCCGCCGAACTGGTTTACGGTGCCAGCCTACGATTGCCTGCGGAATTTGTTCTTGCTAGTGACCAAAAACCGACTTCTACTTTTATTGATAATTTGAAAAAACGGGTCAACGATGTCAAACCGTCGCCTGTACGTCGACACGGCAATAAGAAAGTTTTTGTATATAAAGACTTAGCGACTGCACCATATGTTTTTCTACGTCATGATGATGTACGCGGCCCGTCCGATCCACCGTATGATGGAACGTATAAAGTACTTGAGCGCAATGATAAATTTTTTTTTATTAAAATAAACGATAAAAAGGTTCGCGTTTCCATTGATCGACTTAAGCCCACTTTTATTTTGTCAGGCGATTCAGAAAATCTCGCCAAAGAGAAAAAATTGCACGACGATGACGAAGATTACAACATTGTAATCGAACTTGATCGCGAAAATGTTACGTCACCGATTCAAAGAGCTCCTGCACCTGCCAACGTACAGCAGACAGGACCTTCGAATCCCAATGTAAACAGTGAAAACCGTAATCGTTCCCCTACTCGTTCTGGACGAAATGTGCATTTTCCATACCGTTTGCAAGCTCGTTTTAAATAGAATATATTTCGTATTACAATTTACGATCTTTTCCTAGCATTGTAATTTTATTTTATATTTCATTTTATTTTATATTCCATTTTTTTCTCCTTCATGTTGCGTTATCACTGGTAGAGGGGTGATGTGGCGTGCGTTTTCTCTACACGTGTTTGGCAGAAGTTTCCTACTTTCTACAAACACAATAAACTTTAAGTTTCGGCTGCTGTCGCGCCAAACCTTCATTTATGGTCAATCTTAATAAACTCGATTGACTAGCAAGTTCGCTAATCCGCTTGTTTTCGTGAAGCCCACGTCCGTCCCTCAACAACTGCCCTCGGTCTCAGCTACCCTTTCCGTCGGACTTCGTGGGAGGGACTTATCCTTCCCCTACGATTTTCCGGGTGGAAGTTTTCCTTGCTGGGGGCTGTTTAGGCACACTTGCTCGAACTAGCGTCGCGTTTTGATCTCTGCCTTTTTGCTAGATTCGATGTCCGCGCTCCCTCGGGTCTACGCGACGAACACTCTGTAACTTCTGTGTACCAGGTTTTAGTTTACTATGAATAAATCACTAATTTGTTTATCCATACATCAGGGTCATATTTATTAACCTTATTTTAACCTCTCACGGTCCACATTATAAACGTACACAAAATATGAAAATTTTTTAATGTATGTGTTTATAGCGTTTAAGTAGAGTTTTCTGACGACTGTTTTCAGTTAAATGTTTTACCTGGCGTTGATATTAGATTTAAAAAATAATTTACCCAGGGTGACAAAATTGAGGTCACAAATGAATTTAAGTTTTTTTAATTAAGGGTTTTTTTTCCTTTTGTACTGAAAGGAAAACTTAGATTTTTTTTTCTTTAAATAGCTTCAGGCGAAAAAATCAGCATTTTATTATTTATTCGGAAAAATATGTATTTAGTAGGTGTTTAGAGGCCACCGTGAAATATTTTTAATTTATATTGAGAATTTGACTGCTAATATTGTACGATGATTTATAATTAAATAGCCTTAATGATTAAACAACTTCGAATTGAAATCCTCCCAAATCGATAGTAGTTTCTATTGTCTTAAATGCCCCTGGAATAAATTCAAAACAATGAAAAATTGAGTAAACAATTTGTCAAATTCCAGCCTTAAAAATGAGAATGTTTTGGAACTACTCATTGAAAATTTATTAATTTTTTTTGCTGATGTTCCAAAATATTGACAATTCCAAACTTAACTTTAAAAAAATTGACTTCAAGGGCTTCAAATTGCGCAATTTCAAAATTTGGAATCCTACCGACCTTGTACTGTATCAATTTCTTTAATTTTCAATGTAATAACTTGAAAATGCCCGATTTTTAGTTGGGGATTAACAAAAATGAATCATTTAGAATTGAGAAATATCGGATGAGAAGATTTAGGGAATTAATAATAATTTTAAATTAAATATTTAAAATTAAAAAGTTGCGAATTGTAACTTTATTTCTCAGTAATTAAATCATTTCTTTAATTTTGAATCGTTATTATTTTATAGCTCTGAATTTTCATATTGAACACTGAAATTTCAATTTTTCACCTTTACGAATTTTAAATAATTTATTCGAGAAATTAGAGTTACTTTATGAAATCTCAAAAATTCTCATATATTGAAAGGTTTTTCCCTCTCTCGATTGAGGTATTCGAAGAAATTTTCAATTGATTTTAAAGGTATGAAAGAAATTTCAAATCATTTTCTTTTTTTTTTTTGTAAATGCTGACTCGTTAGGGTTTTTTTTGACAGATTCTAGGGATTTCAGAGATTTCTTTAACAATTTTTTAAATTATCTCCGAAAAATTCTTTTAAAGCACTCAATATTCCGAACGTTTAGACGTTATTGTAAACTAACTCGAAACACGTGGTCATCTATTGTCCTAAAAAAAATCAGTCCTTCTCGAGTGTCTCAAGAAGTTAAGTCGTCTTTTCGAGGATAGAAAGGAAACCAAATATAAAATTTTTACAGTTTGATCATATTTTCTCTTTAACTGAAGTATAACCTTGGAAATTGGACATAGAATAGAAGAGCCTGCCTGCATCCTATATTAAAAGATGAGTTTTTCTTTCATACCAATTTGTAATAATATTGCCGAAATAAAATGTTTAAAGCTAAAAAACTTCAAATAATCCTAAAATGTATTGATAAAAATTTAGACTCATGTTATGTTAAGGAGGGTGGGGGTAATCTTTAAAGATACTAAAGTGGTTCAAAACTCGAAAATTAAACTGATGACGTTCACCTTTACGCGTTATTTACAGAAACACCTAAATTCTTCTTAAAACTTCTAATATTCCAGCTCAATTATTAAAAAACTATTTTAATATTTCAGGCAGGAAAAAATTCAACATATTTATATTTAAATATAACTTTTTGTACGCCTAGTCCCGAACTTTCTCCCATTTTTTCTCTCTCTCTCTCTCTCTCTACACGCGTCGTTCTCTCGCAGGTTAAAATTAAGAAGATAAAATTATTTGCAGAAAAATGAAGAAATTAACTTATTAACAAAATTCAAATGATGGAAAAAAAATTAAATTAATAGCATAAATCGTGAGTCGATCTTACTTGGTTTTTTTTTAAAGCAGATAATTTATTTTTATTTAAAACGATTTTTCTTTTTCCCTAAATTAAAGCGGCCTGACCAGTTGTTAGAGGGTTTTTTTTATTCCAGGGATTTAGTTTCAAAATTTAATATGAATTATGTTATTAATTATGAGTTATATTTTTGTTTTCGGGTCTTTCAGAATTATGTAAATAGCTGTAATATTTTATCAAATTAACTTTCTGGAAGGCTCGAGTATTTTATTTTAAGTAAATAATTTTCCTATGTAATTGTAGGTTTGAAATTAAGGTTTTACATTATTTGTAATTTAGTTGTCGCGATTTCTATTATTTTATTTCACATTAAATATTTAGAAAAATAAGATTAAATTGGCGCGAGACGCTCGAGATCGAAGGAAGGCAGCACGGAGTACGGTGTCCCCACCGCTCCGTTGCGACTCCGTTGCCGGAGTCAGGACCAATCAGAGGCCGGCAGCTGCTTCCTTCCTCGCTCGAGCGCGTCCGCCTCTAGCTCTTAAATACCGCCGCTCTGGGTAGAATCGTCACTTACGTCTCAGCACCAGGTCGGGCTCAGACTAGCTCTCTTTTGACATTTGACGATAGCTACTCAGGGCTCTCTCTCGCTCTTTGTAACCTATTTTCAAATAAACTGAAATTAACTACAAATCAATCTTGCTTTCTTTCTCTCTCCTCACTCTACCTCTCGATCTCTCTCTCTCTCTATAATTTTTCTGCCGCTCTGGGTTTGCCCTTCCGGGTCTTCGGAGTAGCTC
>CAKNYM010040194.1:28973-40928 GCA_932195095.1 Andricus curvator
TTCTGCCGCTCTGGGTTTGCCCTTCCGGGTCTTCGGAGTAGCTCTCTATCTCTCTCTCCTTTCAGTGGTTCTGGGTTTGCCTTCCCGGTCTTCGGAACCACCTTCTATATCTCACTCTAACAGTTCCTCTCTTTCATTCTATGGGCAAGCGCAAAAATCGCGTCTGCCCCAACAAACGCTTGCGTAGCAAGCCCGCCCCGCTCTCCTCCGAGCTTCCTCTCCTGCACCTTGCCTCCGGATCCGATCCATCGAGGTCGTCCCTTCCGGATCCCACTTTCACATCATCCGCCCTCTCGCAACCCCAGCTTCGGGTCGCCTCGACCTCTCAGGGCGTTACGAAGCTCCGGTTGAACCCCGCACCGCTTCCCGCCAAACTATTCCGATCATCGTGATCGACTCCTCTCCCGCCTCCGACTCGGAGGATACTCTTATCCTTAGCGCGGACGAGGCCTTCTCGCCCACTCTCATGTCGCCCCCTACGAAACGACCCCGACTGACGCCACGAAAGTTGGACCTTTAGGCTGACTGACCTTGACGAGACCTAAACTTCGGGTCGACCACATTACGACGGGACTTCATCCCTAAAAAAAAAAAATCCTCGGTTGCGAACCCACCACCGAAAGTGGCCCCCGTCCTCTGACGTGAGCTCGGCCCATCCTGGGAGTTGGCCCATCGTTGGAAAGAACCGTGTCGGCCTCCGGGCCGCCGTTCATGGACGGGCTTCAAGCCTACCGGTACCTCCTCTCATCGCGGGGTGCCGTGAGGATTCATCAAACAGCTCCGAGCAGCCGCCAGCACGAGGAAAATCGATGGGAAGGTTGGACGCCTTTCTGCAGGAGAAAATCAACATCTACCAGTACGAGCCACCACAAACTTCGCACCACGACCAATGACTAGGCCTTCCCTCTCTCAGCACTGAGAACCGTCCGCAAACCGACACAGAGGCTGGACGTGACGTGACATGCCCGCAACACGCGTCCACCCTCTTTTGATTACCCCTTTCACCAACCATCATACCTAACAAAAGGGGTTACATCATAATATTTTAATCCTTTTTTTTCAAAAAAATTTACTCACAATAAATCTAGGACGTCACAGTATTTCAGAGATTTCTTCAACAATTTTCGAAATTATCTCCGAAAAATCCTTTTAAAGCACTCAATATTCCAAACGTGTATACGGTATTGTAAACTAACTCGAAACACATGGTCATCTATTGTCCTACAAAAAAATCAGTCCTTCTCGAGTGTCTCAAGAAGTGAAGTCGTCTTTTCGAGGACAGAAAGGAAACCAAATATAAAATTTTTACCGTTTGATTATTTTTTCTCTTTAACTAAATTATAACCTTGGAAATTGGACATAGAATAGAAGAGCCTGCCTGCAGCCTATTTTAAAAGATAAGTTTGTCTTTCATACCCATTTATAATAATATTGCCGAAATAAAATTTTTGAAGCTAAAAAACTTCAAATAATGCTGAAATTTATTTATAAAAATTTAGACTCATGTTATGAAAGGGGGGGGGGGGGGTAACCTTTAAAGATACTAAAGTGGTTGAAAACTCGAAAATTAAACTGATGACGTTTTCCTTCACGCGGTATTTACAAAGGCTCCTAAATTCTTTTTAAATTCTTCCTAAAACTTCTAATATTTCAGCTTAATTATTAAGACTATTTTAATATTTCAAGCAGGAAAGAAATAAATATATCTATATTTATGTATAACTCTTTGTCGAATTTTAAACAATTTATTCAAGAAATTAGAGATACTTAATGAAATCTAAAAAATTCGCAAATATTGCAAGGTTTTTCCCTCTCCCAATTTAGGTATTCGAAGAAATTTTCAATTGATTTTAAAGGTCTGAAGGAAATTTCAAATCTTTCTCTTTTTTTTCTTAAAAAAGTGCTGACTCGTTAAGGCTTTTTTGACAGATTCCAGGGATTAATTTAATAGTTTTTTTTTTACTGAATTTCATAATAATATTTTAATCCTTTTTTTTCAAAAAAATTTACTCACAATAAATCAAGGAAGTCACAGTATTTCAGATATTTCTTTAACAATTTTCGAAATTATCTCCTAAAAATCCCTTTAAAGCACTCAATATTCCGAGCGTTTAGAGGTTATTGTAAACTAAGTCGAAATCAGGGGGATGGCTCTCCTATAAAGGCCTGTCCTTTTCTAAAAAGGACATGCATTTCAGACAACTTCATATTGCGTTCCTCATTACGCGTTACCTGTTAGCTAACTTCATGCGTAGTGCGTAAACCTTATTGGTTAATCATTTGGCGCGGATTTCGAATTTGAGATTGAGTCAATATAGGCACTACCACAAACGCACTACGCAAACTCCGCCTTAGCGCAGTCTGGCAGGTCTGATCTGAATCGATTAATTCAATCAATGAATCTCGAAAGCGACTGCGATTAATTGTAGTGGCATGATCCAACCCATTCATGGTCTAGCCGAAAAACGTTCCATTTTCGTCCAACCCGCGCATACCAGCTCCACGGCCATCTTGGTTAACAGTCAACACAAACGCTAGCTGTACATTTATTCAATATGGCGGTGTAGCTGGTATCGTTGCTGATTAGCTGCATTTTTTTTTACTTGCGCATGGATCAGTGATGCTAATAGACCGCGACTTTTTCAACTGCGCAAGCATTGCGTTGGAAGGAGAAAGCCACGTTATTGGCCGTAATACGCGCGCTTATTTTAAATGCTTCAAATGTACACAAATATGGTGACGGACTAAAAATCAGGAATAATGGTACTTCTATTTTAAAGTCGAGAAATTATATTAATTTTTGTTAATATGGTTCATATATATTATTATTACTGCAATAACTATAAGTTATTGCATTAAGTTATATATAATAGTATATACATATATTTTATGCAATTTTTAGGTCTGAAACTTTATATCCTGCTGATCTTTTTTTATTTTTCACTTTAGGGAAGAATATTAGATTTTATTCTTTATCTTTTATATTATTTTACTTCTAGATTTTTAAAATATTTTTTTGGGGGGGTAAGGGTCTGATTGAAAAAAATATTTTTGACGCTCTTTGACCCAGAGTTGACTATAGCGGAACTGATAGCTTCTAATCAACTAATACCGTGATATATCCTGTTATCGCAGAAAATCACGGATCTAGAGGACAAAACCATTTACGATTTTTAGACAACTTTGATATTTTAATAGGATATTAAGTACATGACATTTTCTATAGTAATAATAATAAAATACTGTATTATCATGTATCTTATAGTTATTGCAGTAACATATATGAACCATATTAACATAAAGTATTATAATTTCTCGACTTGAAAATAAAAATGAATGTGTGTGGCTTTCCCCTTCCAACGCAACGCGTGCGCAGTTGACTGGTTTGATTTGGATCATGTGTAGTGTGATCAAATGTGGTTACATTCAGTGTAGTGTGGTTACACTGTGTTACACGTTCAATAAGGCGATTCTAATGCAATAATTATTCTAATCCAATATTCATGATGACATCGAGTATATACGAGATTACTTCAGATGAGGAGATAGCAGCATTCAAAAAAGTACATGCATTTCGGCTAACTTCATGCGTAGTCCCTAAACCCTATTGGTAAATTCAGTTAGCCATTTACATCTAATTTAAGTCATAATAGAATCAGCCAATCAGCTGTAGAGAATCGAAAGCAAGATTCGATAAGTCGATAATGTAAACAAAATTCGATAACTCGATAATTCAAGTAGGCGCAAATTTCAAAAGAGTCTACATTTCTGGCTTAATTATTATAATGAATTAATACAGTAGTTTGAAAATTTGATTACAAGGGAAGGACGCGTTTTTCTTTTGTTTATATGGTTGTATCCTTTTTAACTTCACATAAATTATATTCTCATCTTTATTTAAACAAAAGAAAAACGCGTAACGTAGTTTATGAATGATCCCTAAGTGTGTTTAAGTCGAATTAGTTATAATTTATTGTTAGTTTTTCTAAACATAGGAGAAAGGGAAGAAAGTGTTTTCAAAATTCAAAACAAAATCCAAATTTTGAGGTATCTCGAAAACGTTTAGAGATACACGAAAACTGACAACATTTTCAGGGTTCTCTAAAGGGGGATGGTCCTCAACCATACCTCGACCCAAACCAGTAAACAAATTTTCAAAATTCGAAAAAAATCAAAAATCTTAAATGATCTCTAAAAGGGTCACAGATACGTGAAAACTGACAAAATTTTAAAGATTCTACAGAGGGGGTTTGTTTTTGACAAATTCAAACTAATCTAATAATAAGATTTTTTAAATACAAACAAAGAAACAAAATTAAAATTTTGAGTTATTTTGAAAACGAGGAGAGAGATGCGAAAACTGACAGCATTTCCAGGCTGTTCTAAAGCGGGATGGTCTCTGGCCACCCCGACGTAAAAAATTAAACAGATTGTCGGAATTAAAAAAAAATTAATTTTGAATCATCTCGAAAACAGTCAGAGATACGTGAAAACTAAGTAAATCTTAAGGTTTTTGTGGAGGATGTTTATTTTTTACCAATTTGAACTAACCCAATTAAAAGATTTTTTAAATTAAAAAAAAGTTGAGTTATCTAGATAGAACGCGGTGAGACATACGCGTAAACTCATAACATTTTCAGGAGTTTCTAAAAGGGTATGGTCCTCGGCAACCCCGATCTAAACCAGTAAACAAAATTTCAGAATGAAAAAAAATCTACATTTTGAATCTCGAAAATGGTCATGAAACGTGAAAACTAAGTAAATTTTAAGGTTTTTATAGAGGGGGTTTGTTTTTGACCAATTTCAACTAACTCAATTAAACGATTTTCAAAATTTTTAAAAAAGCAATTTTTCAGTTATCTTGAAAACGGTGAGAGATACGCGAAAACTGAAAATATTTTCAGGCACTGAGTTATTTCGAGTTTTCGACAAACTCGAACTAACCCAATAGAAAGATTTAAAAATTTAGGAACATATACAAAAATATTATTTATCTCGAAAACGGTAAGAGATACGCGAAAACTAACCAAATTTTCACGGCTTGATGAAGGTCCTCAACCACCCCGAACTAACAGTAAAGTATAGTAAACTAGTCATACGCGAAAACTGACCAAATTTTCAGGATATTCCTGACCGGAATTGTCCTCGGGCGCCCAGAATCAGCCCAGTAGAGTGATTTCCAAAATAAAAATGTTGAGTTATCTAAAAACGATAAGATACATTAAAACTGAAAAACGTTCGGGATTTTGTAAAGGCTGATGGTCCTCGGCCACCATGAATAAAACCAGTAAAAGTCTTCAAAATTATTTAAAAAAAATGTTGAATGATCTCGCAATCAGTGAGATACGTGAAACTGACAAAATTTGCAGGTTATTATACAAGCGCTGGTCTTCGGCCACCACAAATTAGCCCAATAAAAAGATTTTCAAAAGGAAAAAATCCAAATTTTGAATTATGTCGAAAACGATGAGACATATGCGAAAACTTGAAAAATTAATAATAAATAACAAATAGTATTAATATTTACGAAATCTGATACATTTTCAGATTTTCGGACAACGTTAAAAAATAGGTGAAAACTGTCAAAATTTCAGAAATTTTTTAGAAGGGGATAGATTCATTCGGACTGAAAATTATTGAATGGCGAGTTCGGATTGATTTGGATTGAGTTGGATTGAAGTTGTTGTACTTGTACGTGCAAGAATTGAGAAGGATTGAAAAGACATTTTGGATGAGCCACGGATTCATTGGATTGGGCGCACGGACTTGCGAGCATTAAAAATATTAAAACTGGCTTGGGATATGGGATGTGTCTTGGATTCATTCGGATTGGGCATCGGACTGAGAAGGAGTGAAAATTTGTTTCCGATTGGTGCGTTATTCAATCGGATTGGTTTTGGATTCACATTTATCCACTCGGACTGGTGTCAGATTCAGTCGGATTCAGTCTGGTTGAATTCAAGAAGTCCCACGTATTCAAAAGGATTGGAGGCACGGATTGAAAAATTGATTCGGTATGGGTTTGAGTTAAAGTTGGTGCTGATACATCAGTGGAGAAGGATTGATAAGTGAGCCTCGAATCCATTCATGTATTGAGATTGGGTTTTAATTTGGGATTGAAATATGGATTGAGAAGGGTTGAAGAGGATTGAAAAGTTGCTTCGAATTGTTTCGGATTAAATCGAATTGGTTCGAACTGCAACATAAATTAAAAAGATAATTACAAAATATTTCAAATCACGAAAACACGCGCGCTCCAGCGCGCGATCATCGGTCTCGTAGAATAAATGTGTCATGAGATTTGAAGACGGCCGAGTGGCGGCGCTGGCTGTACTTTTAGGCCGACAATTATTCAAATTATTATACCATTAAGCCATTTCCCTTTCGGGGTAGGCGTGACTTGCTCGGTTGGAAAATAGTATTGGGTATATGGGTGTATTGGTATAGAGTATATAGGTACAAGTTAGATAGGTATATAGGTGTAAAGTAGATAGGTATATAGGTGTTAGGTATATATGTTTTAGATTGATCTGGAATTCTCGTGTCATTTATTCAAATGACACGTTTATTCCGCAACACTGCTCCGACCCAGGTTGCTGATCAATCTCTCTAGCGATGCATGGGGAAAATACAAATTTAATTTATTTTAATTGTTAAAATACGTTTTTTGCATATATTTATCTCGGAAAAATATTTTGTAGCATATTAAATATCCAATAAATTAATAAGTACTAATGAAAAGTGAAGAAAACATTATTTTAATGATTAAATACGAATACACTTTTCACAGAGTACCGCAATAATAATTCTACCTATACAAAGTGAACATTAAATTTTTAGCATTGACATATGTAAATATTGTAAACTGTGAAAATAGTAAATTTCAATTGAATTTTATTTTTATTGACATTCATAATGATTACTGAAAATTGAAATTAACGCTTAATTGAACTAAATTATAAAAATTTATATATATTTTTTTGAAGCTAGAAAATAATTTATTTTGTTTCGTTATAAGACGTTTATGAAAATTAATAATAATAATAAAAAATATCTATTCTTAAAAACATGTCGAACATTTCTAAGGATTTATATTATAAAGAATAGAATTTATAGAATAAATCAATATTGATAAAGTTGTAGTATAAAAAAGTGTATTTATTGTGAACAATATTTAATCAGGAATTAACAGAGAATAAATAAAAATACATAATTATAAACGAATAAATAGTACCATTTGGAACACGGTATGTATATAAAATTTAAAAACATTTATTTACATTTGTGATCGCCCGACAGTACAATTCTCAACGCATTTCGATGTTTTTTTAATGACCTTACGTCTTCCAACTAAAATTAGTGACTTTGAATATTTCACTTAAACTAAATAAAAAATTTTTATTTAACAACAAAGTTTAATTTTTTTGTCTAACTTTTCAGTGATACTCTTTATTTTAAGACTTTCAAATTCATTACAAAAAAAAATGTCATAAATCAATGTAATAACTAACTAAAAATAATTTCCAGTGGGCTAGAGCAAGACAAATTTTTTTACAATGTTATAAACAAACTAATGAACAAGAATAATTTTTTCGTGATTCGCTTTTTTTTCGTGATTGGCTATTCAACATCAATAGCATTTGTGTGAAATATGACAGATATTAATGTTCGCTTACAATAAGTTAAGAATAGTTGCTGTTAGCAAACAGCCGAATAATTATTGTCCGATCGTTTTACACATTGCAAATTTTAAAAGTCGCCAAAATAATTTTTTAAAAATATGTGCTTGTAGAGAATGAGAAAACGGAACATTTTTCCAAATAGTTTTTTTTGTGTCCAATAATTATTCTTAATAGGAAAAATAAAAAACTGAAAAATTTGTAACTCTGTAATCAATAATAAATAAATAAATATTGATAATGTTGGAGAATGAAAAGGTGTATTTGTGAACAATATTCAAATTGGAATAAATAAAGAATAAATATACATAATATTAAACAAATAAATACTACGATTTGGAACATTGTATTTACATAAAATTTAAAAACATTTAAACAAATTTATGTACATTTGCGAATTTAAGCAATTCAAGTAGTAGCAAGCTTAGCCCACTTTTTTTGCTCCAAATTAGTCTTCTTTAGATCAGCAATTTTCACTTTAGCAAATTGCCGCATTCGGTTTTCCAAGTAATAGTGGATCAAATAAGCTAACACGTCTTTAGCGTGATCGAGGCAAGGAAAATCAAAAGTTTCTTTGGTCAGCTCGGTAATAACTAAAGCAAATACATTGCTGTGATTGCAATTTTTTTCAAAGGATTGTTCTATTCTTTTTAAGAAATTAAAAATTCTATAGTTAGGATGACGAAGGAGCTGGTCATCATCATACGCTATTATTTTAGCTACTGGATGATTTTGGTTCATTTCCTTTTCTGAATAAAAAAATCCGGAAAAGTCGGAACTTTGAAAAATTTTTGCATACTTGTCCGGTCAGAAAGTAAAGTAGACATTCTCTTACAATCGGGAGATCGTAATCATGATCTATCGCATCAGTGAAGTCACTGAAATCACAACTTTCTCCTGCGATAGTGATATTTAATTTATTTTTAATTTCAGCGACAATTTCTTCTTTATTGTTCTTCTTTGACTTGTATAGTTCTTTTAATCTTGAAATGGAAATTAAAGGCGTGGTAGGAGCATCGGGAATGGAACAATTTGTTGGAGTACCTGGATGATCATTGGTGCCACCTGAATATCTGACCGTGCCAAAGAACCTCTAAAGAAAATAAACATACCAAAATATAAATTAGATAATGGAATCATTTATTTATTCGCGCGTTCCAAGAGAGCATGAATTACGATTTGATAATTTGGAGTAGCAATTTGTATGAATAGCAATTCGTAGTAATAGAAATTTGTAATAATGAAAAATACATCCTAGAATAAAAAATATTTATTTTTAATATACTGCCTGGATATTACCTGGACTTTTGCAAGAAAAAAAATCTTAAATTAGCTCAGGATGCATTTTTTGTCGATGATTACATTAAATCGTATGTGTGAATGCCAAAAATCGTGACAATAGGCGGCATTTTTTGGCGTTTTTTTTCAAAAATAAAATGAAAAAAATTAATTTGCAATGAACGTAAAGAAAATCAAATTCACAATAAAAATAGATCCAATACTCAAATTTATGCAATGATAAAGTATCAAAAAGATTTAAAAAATGTACAATTATCGTGAAAAAATTCATATTTACAATAAAAATTGATCCAATGCTCAAAATTATACAATTAAAAAATTTCAAAAAGATGTAGAAAATGTGCAATTAACGTAAAAAATTGATCCTACGCTTAATATTATACAATTAAAAAGTTCCAAAAAGCTTTTAAAAAAGTACTTGAAACAAACTTTGATTACAATTTCGTTTTTAAGATACATTCGAAAATTAGATATAAATTTCATTTTTTAAATTATATTGTTTTAATTGAAACTTATGTATTCAGAATAAAAAATTAGCTCTGATAATTTTGGTGGGATCTTTTCCCTTTATGGCTTCGGGGTCAGCAAGAAGTAAATAATGATTTAAATTTTCGTCACAAGTACCCGAAACTTTTGATAGAAATTAACATCTTTCTTTTCTTTTTAGAGGCCTCAAAGTCACAAAGGTAAAAGCTTTCGAATTATTATATACAATCTTGCATTTTCGCTGATTTGCGCGCGCTATAACAATACTTCGAGAAGATCTTGATTAATCCTGCCTGTTAGGACGAATTCAATTTTTAAATCTTCCAGTAAATACTTCGATAAATCTAAAGTTGAATTTAATTTCATCCTGAGACCCTCAGCTTCGTCGTCAGTAAGAAATTCATCTTTACTCAGCAGTCCTTCGTTGACTCGATCTTCCCATTCATTAAGCCAATTTAAAGTATCCTGTAGAACCTATTAAAAAAATGAGGAATATTATAAAATGAGAAAAGCTTAATATGCGATAATATAACTTTATCCATGAAAACATCTACCTTAATATCTTCACTTCCGAGGCGAACACCTGTTTCTGGAGATGTTCTGTTTAAGGCATCGAACATGTTGTTTAAAATTTCACAGAACTGTGCTGTAGACTCGCAAGTTTCCAACCTTTTCTCAATAGCCTTATAAAATCGAAGTCCTCTAGCAGCGGATTTACTGAAAACAGTGTTTACTAATATTTTAATGGGTCATTCTACGATGAAATTATTATTTTTAATATAATGTAAAGACAAAATATACCTGAAGTGCGAGAAATACTCGCATTTTATGGAAACTGGTGTTTTCAAGATTTACGTGAGCATCAGTTATCTTGAGACAAAGTCTTTTGCCAGCTTTTTGAAATGGATCAATTTCGTGCAAAACCTTAAAGTGCTCCCACTCGATATAATCTTCATCTGGACTTATCTGCATTAAATTAAATTTTCATATAAATATTTTGTGTTAAATTTCGGGAATTTAGAAAAATGGAAAAAATGCTCACTCTTAGTTTTCCGTTATTCGCTAAGCGATTACGAATAGTCTTAATAAGGTGAGGTGCATCGGAAAAGAGAAAAACCTTTCGCTTGTGCCTATGGTTATCGACCCAATCGTGCTGATCGTTTGAATTGTCTGTAGGATGTTCAAAAAAAATTTTGAACGTGCCTTTCGTCCACTACAACCCAATTCAGTCCACATTTTTCTATTTGGTTTTCCTCCATCCGCAACAATTCCATGTACTTTTGCACCTGCTTTTTCCAGCAGAACAATGGCTTGTATGACTATTCTAGCCAATACATCGCCAGTCGATACTCCTTTGGAAACAAAAACTGCTATCGGCTGAGAATAATTGTCATGGAGCGGTTGGAACATTACAACGAGGCCGTGATCAGCCATTTCTCCATCGACGTCCTTTGGCAGATCATCACCGTAATCTTCAAGACCTTTGAACGTCATCGTTTTTTGATCCAGTAATAAAGTCTTTCGAGTAGACATTTCATCGACAAGTATTATTCCATGGAATTGTAATTCTGACTTCTCACCGAAATGACTTTTAAGAATTTCAAAGAAACGTGGATCCAACCCACATGGACAATCCATATTTAAAAGATATCTGTAACAATAAGATTAAACATGAGACAAATAATTCCAATTAAAACAAAAAATAGTCAATCCTCAATTTCAAGTTTCTGTGTTTGAAAGTATTTTTATTAGAATTTTTGTAAATACCTACCGGCGAATTGTTCGTACGCAGGGCACTGGCAGCATTTTATTATACAGAATCATTGGATAAGTTGCAGGCGAGCACATATGGAGAGAAAACAGAGAATTACCCATTCATCGGAATATCTCCGACCTTTGGGACCTTTCACTGAAGCAGCTTTAAAAATTTCCTTCACTGATGTTGCTTCATTTTCACTAATGCTATTATGCTTAGCTAGAAGGTCGTTCACAGAATCTTCCGTCATATTTTGCATTTTAACTTGGATATTTTTTATTCTGCTTTTCAACATTTGAATTGTGGCTGCAGCTCTTTGTTTCGCTCTATTCGCCGATTCTGCTTTTCTCCTTAGTTTTAGTATTTTTTTCCGTTTCTTAGGGTTTAATTCACTCACTTTGAGGTAGGTTTTGTTTGAACTTTTGTTATGCTGGGAACGAATTATTTTTTGTCTTAAAAGTTTCTTGACAGATCTACAGCAAGTACAATGAAAATTGTCCTTTACTTTCTTTTCAGTAGCTTGGTCAGGTAAAATTAAAGTGCAATTTCTGTGACGCAAAACATCTGATTGCTCAGAATAAGTGAATGATCGCAAAAGGTTTTTATTTCCGGCTTTCTCGTTTTCGCTTAGACCTAAAGCACCTTCACATAATTGCGTGTTCTCTATGCGAGCTATAACTTCTTCAAGATTTTGCACTGAAATCAATTCACCAGTGTCAATGCCGAATTCTGAGT
>CAKNYM010040197.1:195-36586 GCA_932195095.1 Andricus curvator
AATTCCTCAAGGAAATTCTCTGTAAAGAATACTTTTATTTGCAGTTTAAATGTACTCTTTGAATGCCTAACATCGTTAAAGGACATAACAGATTTGGGAACGTCCTGAGAACGTTCTAGAACGTCCACGGGACATCTAGCAAGATTTCAATTAGAAGCAAAGTTTCAGACCAAGTTTTAGGAAAATATTCCCTTTAAAAATAATGCTCACTTTCCATACTGAATTGTAATTTTATTTTACTTGTACATAAATTTTCCGGTTCGTACCAGAAATTATTTGTTTTTGTAGAGAAATCGGTATTCTTTCCAAAAAGTTTTTCTGTACTGCAATTTTTCCTCTGATTATTGAAGTCTATTCGCGGCTATATCCCGGGTTTTCCGATTAGTAGACACCCTGGCCCTTCTTCTGAATCAGAATTGAAATTCTTTTCCAAAATTCTCTATGCGAAGTCTAATAATAACTTTTTACTAAATTTCCCTGTCCTGAAGTCTAAATTATAATTCTATACAGAAATTACGTGCTTAAGAGTAAAAATAATCACTCCTAACGAAATTTACTGTTCTAAAGTGAACCTATTAATTCTTATTCTTTGCGGAAATTGCCTGTCCGATTAAAATGAGTGTTAAAATCCGATTTCTTTCCTGAAATTCCCTGTCCCAAACTCGAAATTATCACTTTTTTACTAAAATTCCCTGAACCAAAGTAAAAATCATAATTGTTGACGGAAATTCCCTGTAAAGAATACTTTGATAATGAATATTATTTCATTTTACCTGTATATAAATTGTCCGTTTCGTACCCGAAAGTATTGGTTTTTGTAGAGAAATTAGTGTTCTTCCCATAAAGTTTTTCTGTACTGAAATTTTTTCTCCGATTATTGAAGTCGGTTCCTGTGCTCTTGTGGTCAAACTCGGATGGCAGTTCAGGAATAAAATTGTCTGCAAAAATAAAGTAATCAATATTCTCAGATGTAAGAAAATATTTTCAAAAAATAATGTACAATTCGATTCTCTCCTTACGTGTGATTTAGGTTTGGATTGTACTCTTCATATGCCCAAAATCGTGAAATAAAATTTATAGTTTAAGGAATGTCTTCAGAACGTTCCAGAACGTCCGCAGAACATCTTAGATGATTCCAGTAAGACGAGAAGTTGTCGAATACATCAAATATTTGTAACAAGTTTTTTATAAACAATTCAATAAGGAAAGTGCGTTGCTAGGCAGATAAGCTTGGAAACTAAATTAAAAATATATTATAAAGGAGCAGGAAATTCATTTTCTCAAAAAATTGTTTACCTTGTAGCGGCATTTATTTAGGAGAAATTCAATTTTTTAAATTATTATATTAGTTTTTAGTATGTTTCTATAACAACCTCTACTATGAGAATTTGTGAAATATATCAATTTTGTAATTTTTTATACGTAGTAATAAGACTAGGGAAACCACCCTACAGTGGACAGGATTAAACATTTATTAGACCTGGTCAGGGGTACGATTTTGACACCTTTGTCCATCAATAGATAATTCTGTCTGGTGTTGCTCCTAGGCATGACAGAATACTCAATTCTCGATAATTATAATTTATCATTAGTATAATTACAATTAAAGTCATTTTATTGAGTAAATAATATTTGAAAGTATGATCATTTTACAAAAATCACAAAAATATAAATTATGGACATTTTTTTATCTCTGATATTGCGTGAGATTGGTACGAGTGGTACGAGATGTTTAATCTTCATACCATTTAGCCTGACTTGCGATGACAGCAAAGTATAGAATTTTTACATTCCTTAATCCTAAAAATGATATCTTTTCCGAAAGACTTCCTAAAACACAACAAAAATTTATGAGCTTTTTAATAACTAATAATTTACACTATTTGCTTAGTCTATTATTTACAATAACTTGAATTTAAAAACTTCGCTAATCCAAATAAACTAACAAACACAACCATCAACTTAAAACAACTGCGAGACAATCGCAGAGCTGCCAATTTTGACAGTGACATTTTTCGTAATTTTGCGATTATCTACTGTTGGAAAATGTAATGTCCAAAAAAAATTCCTCAAATATTTAAAAAACGCTTTGTATTCATAAATATTGTTCATTAAACTCCATGCTTTGTTTCTAATGTATAAACATGCCATAAAAGTGTTTCATTAAGTTAAAAGGTATGAATAAAGAAGCAAATTTTTTTTCCAGGCTAAAAATTAATTGTTTGCTCTCACACATTAATTAATTATAAAATGTCAATGAAACTTCGTCATAAAATATAGTATCCTTGCTGAAACTTTATACTAAGAAAAGTTATGAACATTTTTTGTCAGTTTTCTAGTTAATTAAGATTACCTACTGTAAATCATTATCTACTGTAGGGTGGTTTCCCCTACTTGAAACACTATAAAAACTTGGTTTCATACAATTATTGACAGTATCAAAAATCTGCTCTGACAAATATAATACTCTTATGGTGGGGGGGGGGAAGTAGATACACTATTCAGTACAAAAAATTAAATTCACTGAGGATTCCTTGACAAACTACGTCAAACTTTCACAAATACCTTCAAATAAATAATATCAAGCATCGCTTTCAAATCCTAATACAGTGAAACCCCGATATATCGTTCCCGCATATAACGAAATATTTCTCCGGTCCCTTGAACCCTCCTATAGTGCCTAAATATTTGTTTATAACGAAATCTCGCTTATAACGCATGTATTTTCCGGCCCCTTAAAATTCGTCATATCGGGGTTTCACTGCATCTAGGAAAAATTACCAGTGCAAGGATCACAGCGTAAAAGGAGCTCAAAAAAGGGGAAATAGGGTGATTTTCTCACGAAGAATGGGAAAATGAGGGAAAGATTAAACATTTATTTTTATATGTCGAAAAGAACAAACAATCTTTTTAAAATAAGAAATGATATATTTTAAAATAATTTTCAATGATTTTTCAATGATTTTTGCCATTAAAGAATTTATTTTCAAAAATTGGATATACTTAGGTCGTTGGAAATCCATTCACAGTGATATAAAAAATCCGAGAAAAAATCAAATTATTCAAATACACAATTTTGATATGTTTGACATCGTTCTCATAAATATTTCTTACCAAGATTTGTCATTTCTTCCTTACTACAATCAATACTTTCAATGTAAATTTAAAACTACACTATTCAGTAGAGCGAAGTAAAAATGCTAAAATTAATCGAATCGTTTGAGCTGACGGATAAAAATTTATGGGTCGACATCCAGACAAGTGAAGAAACAAATTTTGAAATCGGTTAATATCTACTGATATCTTTTTTGAATTTACAATTAAAAATTTTAAATATTCAAAAAAAAATTGCCTTATTTGAAATTTCTTTGAAAATGTACAAAAACATGTTTTTTGATTGATTTGAAACTGAAATTTCTTCAGTTTGAACCAAAGAAACATGTTATTATTTTTTATTTATGGGAAACATTTTTTTCGGGGTGTTTATAACGTTCCAAAATCGCTAAAAAAAAATGAAATCCCAATAATTCTAAATGACGACAAAAGTTTTTTTCCGGAAAAGCAAAATGGTAAGATGTTTCTTTGGTTCAAGCTGAATAAATTTCAAGTTCGACATATTCAACGTTTTTTTTTTAAATATGTGCATATGACTCAATCCAGAAAAACATATTTTTGCGTATTTTCAAAAAAATTGTTACTGAGCAAAAAATGTAAGGTCATGTTAGCGTAACCTTAAAATTTGTTCTCACATTTTTTTCAAAACAAACGTACGTTCACACGAAACACGATATCGAGTTGAAAATTTGGGAAACTGAATATGAAGCAATAAGAAAAGCGGGTCTGGTCCTAAATTTTTATAATTACAAACAAAAAATTTTGTGTTTTTTTCATAATTATAAAAATAGGACCAGACCCGCGTTTCTTAGTGCTTCATATTTAGTTTCCCAAATTTTTAACTCAATATTGCGTTTCGTGTGAACGTAAGTTGGTTTTGAAAAATAAAACGTGAACAAAAATTTTGAGCTTGCGCTCACATGGCCTTAAATTTCGTCATTTTCCATTATTGTTCACTAGTAGAAGCTGTAAATATAACAAATTCATCATAATTTTTGAACAAATAGGAAATATTTTGAATTTGAAATCGTTAAATTTTACTGATTTACAATTTTTTTTCACTTTTTTCGAATGCCAGCCCACAAGTTTTTCCCCCTCAAATCAAACGATTTGATTTGTTTTAGCATTCTCACTCAGCCCTACTCTTCAGTGCGCTCTTAAACTCAAATTAAAAATTGCTCAAGTTAGAACATTTAACATTGCAGTTGATGAATTTGAAATATTCATAATAATGGGTACACTTACTAATTTCAGAGAATTCCCCGCGTGATTCAAATATTGTATTTTTAATTATCGTATATTTAAACAGAAAAGGGAAAGTTTTTTGAGAATAGGGGGAAAAAGGGGAAGTTCAAGAAAAAAGGGGATACTGAGAAAAAAATGGGAACACTGTACACCCTGCCAGCGAGAAGAAGAGCATTATTTAAAAAAAGGAAATGAGTTATTTCTTCAAAAACTCTCTCTTTCCGTACTGAATTGTAATTATTCTTTTACCCATATAATATGTGTCCTCTTCGTACTCGAAATTATTAGTTTTAGCAGAGAGATTGGTACTACTGCTAAACAGTTTTTTCCTCTGATCATTGCGATCCTCCTCTTTCCTCTTGCGGTCGAACTTGGATGGCGATCCAGGAATACTATATATACGCTATATTCAAATGTTACAAAATATTGAGAACTGAAAATGTCAAAAATTCAGTTCTCTCCTCGCCTGTGATTTAAAATATTTTTAAATCAGTTTTTTAAAAATCAATCTACAAATTGCAGAATAGGACGAACCAAATCAGTTCTTTCTAATCGAAATACTCAATCTTTTTGTACCTTTTTCTGCACCTGGTCTGTTTTTTTTCGCGAATCCCGTTACTTGCATCACGTCCCTTGTCAAAGCTCCGGTCCATTTCGCCCTTTTGCTTCCTCTTGCTACTGAGGTACCGGCCACCAAGTTCCTCATCATTATTATCAGTATTATCCTTTTCGCCCTTCTGATTGGTATCCCTGCTTTGGTTTCGCCCTGCACGTTCCTTATCACGGGTATGGTCCTTTTCGCCCTTGCGATTTGTCTCACAGCTTCGCACCCATCCTGCACGGTCCTTATCACGGGTATGGTCCTTTTCACCACTGTGATTTTTCTCGCTGCTTCGCTCCCGTCCTGCACGTTCTTTATCACGGGTTTGGTCCTCTTCGCCCTTGTGATTTTTCTCCCTGCTTTGGTCCCGTCCTGCATGGTCCTTATCACGGGTATGGTCCGTTACGCGCGTGTGGTCCTTTTCGCCCTTCCGAATTTTCTCCTTGTTTTGGTCCCGTCCTGCATGGTCCTTATCACGGGCATGGTCCTTTTCGCCCTTGTAATTTTTCTTCCTGCTTCGGTCCCATCCTGCGCGGTCCTTTTCACGCGTATGGTCCGTTACGCGGGTATGGTCCTTTTCGCCCTTGTGATTTTTCTCCCTGCTTCGGTCCCGTCCTGCACGGACCTCATCACGGGTATGGTCCTTTTCGCCCTTGTGATTTTTCTCTCTGATTTGGTCCCGGTCCTTATTATGGGTATGGTCCTTTTCGCCCTTGTGATATTTCTCCCTACTTTGGTCCCGTCCTGCATGGTCCTTATCACGGGTTTGGTCCTTTTCGCCCTTGTGATTTTTCTCCCTGCTTTGGTCCCGGTCCTTATCATGGGTATGGTCCTTTTCGCGGGTATTGTCCTTTTCGCCCTTGTGATTTTTCTCCCTGCTTTGGTCCCGTCCTGCACGGTCCTTATCCCGGGTATGATTCTTTTCGCCCACGTGATTATTGTCCCTGCTTCGATTCCGTTCTGCACCTTCCTTAGCACGGGTATGATCCTTTTCACCCTTGTGAATTTTATAGCTGCTTCGCTCCCGTCCAGCATGTCCCTTATCAGGAACTTGGTCCTTCAAGACCTTGGGATTTGGTTCCCTGCTCAGGTTGCGTCTCCGATGTTCCTCGTCACGGCTGTGGACCTTTTTCTTTCCACGATTTTGGTCCTGTTTCTTTGGGCCATTCGTCTCATGTCTGGATTTCTCTTGAGTACATATATTTTCATTATTTGTCTCGGTGGATATATGAGAGGCATGATAATTCTCGTTTACTTTCTCTACAAAAGTAAATAACAAGAAATGTATACGAAAAACAATACCTTTCAAATATGGAACTTTAAAAAAAAGTAAAGAGAGTCATTCCACTGCTTGATTCATTTAGTTTACAAAACAATTATTACGTTCCATAAGAAAAGGACAAACTTTGTATGGAGTTACGTACGTATGGAAGCATATAAGCGGATAAATTTCCAATATTTTAAGCGACTGCCATTAGCGCACGTGTTATATCTTTTTTTAGACACAAAATTTATACACTCAAAATTTACACACTCAAAATTTACACAAATATAATGTCACCAGATAGAGCATAGATAAATGCATAGACTTCCCATCAAAAACCCAATCGAGATTTTTGACTCTTGTTCACTATGAGGCGAATATCCACACAACAACTTTTCGTTTGGAGCGTCAAAAAGTAAAAGTAACGTATTAGGTTAAGATTTAAAATATTCAGAGATAGATTTTTAGAGGGTCATTTTAGATTGGATTAAGATAGGAACTAAAAAACCCTATCATAATACTGAATTGAAAAATATAGTATATTACGACCCAAGGCCAGAAAGTTGTATTTCCGGGCGTGTGTGATATGAAGGCCGAGGCGAAGTCGAGGCCTCATATCACGCACGCCAGGGCATCCAATATTTCTGGCCGTGTGTCGTATACTTTTTTTCTTCATCCCCAGCCAAAAGTACGTTTAATAATTAATGTTAATTAATAAAATGCGTTGTCGGCTGCTAGCTCGGATGCTTTTTCTTTTGCGGCCTGCATCAGCACGCGCGCCACCTCGCGTAGCGCCGCTGCTGCTCTCGGGACAGCTGAGCGGATGCATGGGATTCGGTCGCCCGCCCGACTTTTGCAAAGCCGAGGCGGAGCCGAGGTTTTGCTGGTCGGGGCGGGTATAAAAAACACATATTTTCTATTTTTCAGTAATACTTCTTCCTCGTCCGCAAAACCTTCAGATGAGGAGTCGACCATTTCAAATAATAATTGAAATTTAAAAAAAAAAATCAATAATAATAAACAATAACGTTCAACCATCAGTTTTGAGGTTGAACATACCGACGCTGTTTTCCATTCACCTGTCAAGACAAATATTTTTCAGAGGCTAAGTACACAATAACACAATACTGAGCGTTGCTACGTCAGGTTGCTACGTTATCGAGCCACAAAAATCTCGCAGCCAATCAGAGATCGGGTTAACTCTAGCAGGCCGCAAAAGCCACTGTTCCCGGACAGCAATGCGGCCGGGAAGACGTACTTTCGGCTAGGGGACGAAGAAAAATCATTTTTTTAAGCTATGCAAATCACCTTCGTAAAATGTTTATAACGTGTAAATGATGGTGGAACTTAATTACATGCAAAGTCTCTAATATTTTGGAGGTCCTAGCTAAAAGATACGAGTATCTAAAAATAGCATTTTCTCACGAATCTATCGACTATGAGAACAAATATCTATATAATATAATGGACTGATCGAAAAAATTCCGAATTAAAATTAATCTTACTGCCTCTGTAATCGCTGTTTGCAGATCCTTGTTGAAAATCTTTCAAAATCGCTCCCTGCGTCTTTGGAGGAAATTTATTTCCTGAGATTATTCGCAGAGGTAAACGAAAATGGTTATCAGAAGATAACTTTTCAGAACTGATAATTACAGGCCTCTGCGATCGCAAAGTTAATTTTGTCTCTTTGACATATGTACAAGAAGAGCCTGGCTTCTCCTTAAAGTTCCACGGTGGCGACTTAATACTGACTTTTGATGTACTTTTTCTACCTGCAATAAAAAGACGTTAACATTTGAAAACTTCAGTTTAATGACGAAGATTTTCGAGCTCTAAGGTTAAATTTATTCAATAATAACTTTTACATCAAATTCCTCGTCTAATTACATAAGCCCATAAAAAAAAAAATTGATGAGCAGTTTGAACTCGAAAGTTCATTGCCTCACTACCCGATTCGGGTAGTGTTTCTAGGTGGATATTTACTACCAATGTGGGCCCACCACACCCACGACGGGCCAACAGCAACGCAGTATTCCTGAATGGTCACCCATCCACGTACTAACCGCGCCCAACAATGCTTAACTTCAGTGACCTTACGAGAACTGGTGTTTCCAGAGTGGTATCGCCGTTGGCACATAAGCCCATAAAAAAGAAAAAATTGAATTTTCACTGAAAAACACATTAATGTATTGAGAACTAATATCCTAGTAAAAAAAACTAATTCGGGAGGATTGCGGTGAATTAACATGTTTAAATTCGCCCGAATTCTGCTTTCTGATTCGTTGAAACGAATTGGGCCAGAGCGAATTGAATGCGTGACAATTCGCCTTAATTTGTGGTCGATGTCATTTTGAAAAAAAAATCATAAAATTTGCATGCCTTGAGATTCGAACTAGCGATCTCAAGTGTATAAAGTCCAGAGGGCGACCACTAAGCTACGGGACTCGATATTTATTTACAACGGATCCTTTATGCTGAGCGCGTTGGTTATAGCTTTCGAATTCGATTGAATAGGCCAGTCTTCAACTGTATTCGCGCTGGCGAATTCTGGCGATTTGGGGCTTGACTTAAAATCTCGCGAATTAAAATGAGTTGGCGGACACTGAAAATAATTCGTGCTGACGCATTCAAATGAATTAGATCCCCTAAACATTTCTCGCTGAATTCGGGCAAATAGGATATTGGAAGTTTATTACTTTTCACGAATTTACACGAATTCACGACCATCTCCAATTCGAGATTGTCACAAAGCAAGATTCACAGGGGCTCCTGGCGAATTCTTCTCAATTCCTCCGAATTAGTTTCTTTTTACTGGGATTCTTAAAGCCAAAGTGAATTTGAATGAATAAGACAGATATCATTAATTAAAATTATTGAAGAATTACACTTCCTCTATGAGGAAGCAGATCATATTTGCCTAATGAGGAAGCAAAGTGCTCATAAAATGAGAACGAAAGTTGGTATTATTTATTCAACAAACAGAAAGGAATAAAATACATACTTGGTTCATTTTCGTCCGAGGAGCTTACACGTTTCGGGCAAAGCGGACGTTTTCCTGCTTGTTTTAGATTTGGGACGACGTGATGTATTCTCTCGTCTCCACTTGACATATTGGATACTTGTTTCTCGACATCCTTGGCCAGTGCCAATGTACCTGTAGAATAAGAAAAGTACTCGTCTGTATTTAACGTGAAAATCGATTAGAGATACCAAATGTTTTGTTCTGTAAAAGTAACTGATTGCATTTTAAAAACGGCTTTTGTTATTTTCAAAAGACATCCAAAGAAAATAGTGACTTGAAAACAAGTACAGTGAATTTGCTGGAATTGTTAGTAAAGGATTGAATTCAGAATAATATAATAAGTGTAATAAAATTATGGAAGTAAATTATTAGAGTGTAAATAATACGTACCGTAAGGTCCATGAAGAAAACGTACTTTGTGCTTAGTCCAATTTGGGCCAGGAGACTTTCCTTTCTTCATACATTGTTGTGTATTAAGTTTATCGGGAGGCCAATAAACATGTGACCTATCCGCGGTTAACCAAGCGCTAGGAGCTGAATTACACCACTCCTCACAAGAGACTACGAACCATGAATTGGGAAAACCCTACAACATTTGTGAACAATGTGTCCAATAATAAGTTTATATTCAAAATTATTTTGAGATTAAACACCACTTAAAAATAATACATTCGACAATTTCCAGTTTTAAAGCAGTATTTTCCAAAATAGAATAAATTCGAAATCGAAGCCTATACATTTATTATGTCAAAGCTTTTAAAGTTGAAATATTTTAGTATCAAGCATTCGAAATAAAAAATTTTTTAAAAATCCAATGTTATAAATTTCAAAATTTACATGAGTTAGATGTAGGGCAGGGCCGGGTCAAAAGTGCCGCGGGAAAAAAGTGGCACATACGATAACACGAAAATAAATAATTTGTTACTCGACCTGATATTTTCCGTCGATCGGTCGAATCACCATAAACTCTTGATAGCCGCTGGTAACCACTAAAAGTTGTTTTTGAGATCGTGGCTAAGGGTAAGTAAGTTAAGTTGTTTTTTTGTGCATAAAGTATTGCTATCGTCACCGTTTCTTTTTGGTACCAACACTTATTTTTCCGTGTCATTGTCATGAAGTAGGTGTAATTTTGTGCATAATTATGTATTCTTGTAGTGCAGGTAGCTTACTGTTAAAAATATTTTTTGTTGTTTCAGAAATGTTTATTGTAAATAATGGGAATGTGTGTGGGGGGGTGGGGTAAAAGTGCCAAGGGCACTTTCTACCCCAGAGTTTGTATGACATTAGGCTATTTCACAATTACTAGCTGTGAAACTTATTCTGAAAGCATCCCAGCCGAGTAATGGATATAGTGTCACGTATGCAAAAAACTTGGCTCATGTAAAATGTGTTGGGAACTAGCAATCGAAAATTTTCGTCTGTATTAATTGCGAAAGTGACGATGAATAAGTCTCTAAGCATAACAGTTGTCTAAATATTTATTTTGTCGCTATGTACTGTGAGATCCTTCTGTAAAATTTAAAATTTAAAAATTTTGTTTTATTTATGTAGGTTTTCTCTTTACCCCACCGCTATGAACTTCTTACCCCACGTCTTGGGCAAGAAAATAAATTGAAAAGGCAATGAAAAGTAAAATTCTTCACTTTTAGCCCCGGCCTACCCTATATTTGAATATGCAAACGACAAATTTTTAATTTTATTTCGTGAAAGTTAAAGAATTTCGGGAATGAGTATTAAAAACTGTTCATCTTTAAGTTTATACTCAGTGGATTGACCAAGTAACATTAGAGTTGATAACTTATTGTTTTTTCGATTTTAAATAATATTCCAAGGTGCACGGGTGCACAAAAATGGCGTTTCTCACACACATTTAAATAGCTTAAAACTTTATAATGAAATTTAAAAGGCAATAATAGGCAAAAAATATTTTAGAAATGAACGCACAAATCTGTTATTTTATAAAATTTTAACATTTTTTATATCAAAAAACTACTAAACGTACACGTTAAAACTTATCGTGAATCATTCTGGTACCATTTTGCACCTGAATCCATCAAATACTTGTCAATAAATGATTTTCTTGATAATACAATTACCTTTGAAAGTTTAAAAATACTCGAAAAAATGCAGTTTTAAAAGCTCGTAACTTTTTCCTGGGAGCTTCGAAAAATCGAAGACTTGGCATATAAATTAATTCCACTGTTATCTACTCTCTATGCAAATTTGGCGTAGGGTTTTGCTCCATTTTAAAAGTAATGAAGTTTAAAATTTCGTGGTATGATGGTTATTTTTAAGGGCAGTGACTACCATTACGGAATTTTCCGTAAGACTAACCCGATGAAGTACATCGTTAGGGCTACAGTTACGGAAAATTCCGTAACTTTAGCCCCCAACGAGCTTGAAAGCGGTTAATCTTACCGAAAATTCCGTAAGGATACAGTTTGTATTTTTTAATAGATTACGATAGGAACTGAAGTTAGGAGAGCAATTATTATTTGGAATTATTGGCATATTTTTGAATTTTTAATTCGAAAATAATTGTTCCGCTAACCTCAGAATGTATCGTAACTTATCAAAAAACAACATTCATACCACCTTTTAAATTTTATTTTTTTAATGAAGCAAAAGCCCTTCGCCAATTTGCACGATAAGTAAATAATAGTGAAATTCAATTATGTACCAACCCTCCGATTTTTCGAAGCTCTAAGGAAAAAGCTACCAGCTTCTAAAACTGCATTTTTTCACGAATTTGTAAACTTTCAATTATATAATCAACAAATTCATTTGATTGAAAAATAGGCTATCGTAAAATTATTAAAAATTGCAAAATTTATTTGTAAAGCAAACATATAATTACGTAATTAAATAACTTGAAAAGTGTTCTTCAATACAACATTTATTCAATTTTTTACAGTAAGTGGAAATTTATTTGAAAAATAATGTTAGTGCCCAGAAAAAAAACTAATTCGGGAGGATTGCGGTGAATAAACATGTTTAAATTTGCCCGAATTCTGTTTTCTGATTCGTTGAAAGGAATTGCGCCAGAGCGAATTGAATGCGTGTCATTTCGCCTTAATTCGTGGTCGAGGTCATTTCGAAAAAAAAAATAATAAAAATTGCATGCCTCGAGACTCATCCCAGCGATCTCAAGTGTATAAAGTCCAGAGGGCGACACCTGAGCTACGGGACTCATTGATACTTATGTTCAACGGATCCTTTATGCCAAGCGCGTTGGTTATAGCTTACGAATTCAATTGAATAGGCCAGGCTTTAACTGTATTCGCGCTGTCGAATTCTGGCGAATTTTGGCTTGACTTAAAATCTCGCGAATCAAAATGAATTGGCGGACACTGAAAATAATTCGTGCTGACGAATTCAAATGAATTAGATCCCCTAAAAATTTTTCGCTGAATTAGGGCGAATAGAATATTTGAAGACTTTATTACTTTTCACGAATTTACACAAATTCACCACCATCTCCAATTCGAGATTATCGATTCACGGGGGCTCCCGGCGAATTCTTCTCAATTCGTCCCAATTAGTTACTTTTTACTGGGTGTTCTTATGCATACTGAGAATAGTATTACGCCACATAGAGGATTCAGCAATACTCGATACTTAAAGCACTTCATTCGAAATACACCTCAAGAAACTTCATACTTACTTTTCATGAATTGATCGATGAATGCATCAGTGGTAAGATGTAAAATTCATCTCGTAACGGAAGCACAACAGCTTTTTTACAGATCTGACTTACTGAGAACACCTCAGATTCTGAAAGTCTTCTCGCCACATGAAATCCTAATTGTTGAGAATCACCAGGATAATGTGGAAATGCAGATAAGTCAGAGAATTTTTTTCCTATGAGTACTGGTTCTCCAAGCCTATAAGCTATGTACTCAATGCGAACAATACTTCCATCTTTGATGTAACAACAGTTGTCAGGTTCTTTAATCGACAACTTAAAGTCCTTGAACTCCACTTCTGCGTACGCCTTGTAACAATCAAACGGTAAATCTGCATCGTATGATTTGGAAAAGTGACAGTAGTTTTCTGGTCTTACTTCCTTTATGAATTCAGTGCTATTGCGAGATGTTTCCACCAGTCTGCGGAATAATTGTGCGAGAACGTCAGTGGGTCTACGAATCAGTTTCTTTAATGTCTGCATGAAATTTTCGAAAGGGTACGCTGTATTTTGATCCAGAGGTTCATGTAATAATGCTTCTTCGCTTAAATGTTGTACACAATGAATAGTGAACACTAATTGGTTCTCCCCGTAAAGCGTTTTGAATGTTTCAACGAACCACTTTAATAATTCTTCAGCGCACTGATTATTATCTTTATACTGCTCCGGATGACTTGAAATGACGAGAGCTGCGTGCAAAGCATTAAAGTGAATGGCGTATTCCTGAGAAAGAACTTCACCGAAAATAAGAGGACCCAGATAGTAGAGAAAGAGACGAAATTCAACGGCTTTCCAACGATCCAATTCATCTAGGGCTCTCGGTTTGCGCACAAACTCGCAAGGTATCCACGGCTTCAAAGAAATCAACAGTTCAGATATGTATCTAGTTTCCCTTGCAGTCAACTTTCCCGCCTTTTTTGTACCAGCTGTTAGTAATTTCAAGAGTTTCTTTGCAACTCCTAAATCTCGAAGATGCATTACGTCCAGCGGAAATTGGGTTATCATTTTCAAACCGATTTCTTCGAAGGGGGAGTCTCCTGTGTGGTGCTCTTTGTTTTTTCTCAATGAACTGTTTGTGCTTAAAAAACACATTCGGTAATCTAGATAATCGCCTTCACCAACACAGCGAGGACAACCAAAATACCCATTGTGTGACTTCGTGCCAGTCACCATACTTCTTGCTGGGCTATCGCAAATCACTAAATTCAGTGAAATTGTGTATTTCTTCTCCTTATACATGAAACCCGTTTCTTTCAAGCTCTTGTATTCATCAATGAAAGAACGTAGAAAGTCGTCGACTGAGCTTCGCTTCTCATAGCCATGGTATGCGCCGATGACAAAAACTTCTGCAAAAGGCAGACCAGCGATTTTGGCTAATATCGGCCACAACTGACTTTTCGAACTTTTTCTAAGCGGTAAACCATCGATATTTATATCAATAAGAATTAATAAAGGAATACAGTCTTGTGGGATCTTCTTCAAGACATCTACAAGAGCCCTTTCCAAACCATAATGTAGGTAAGTACCAGATCCGCAAGGAATGATATTGGATGCTGTCCTTGGTGTTCCTAATAATGTTCTGGCATCTTTCGGTAGATCTGTGTGTCCTAAGTCGCGAAAAATAAGGAGGATCTCGTTGATAGACGCTCTATTTTTATAATGTCGCAAGGCCCAATGAGCAATTCTCTCCCATGTTGTTAACGGTGCTGGAATTTCTACATCATCTTCATCGTCTGAATATAAATTATGCTTGTCCCAAAATTCAGTTTCATCATTCTCTGCACACATTTGATCTACATTTTCATCTGCTCGCTGCTGTACACCATCCACGGTATCATCTATGCCGTCGAAATTTGTATTGACTTCATCCTCCTTAGAAGCTAACTGAATGTCAATGCCATCAGCATATTGATTGGAAATAGACGTATCTTCACTCTTATTAATATTCGTACCAGCCAGTTGTTTCTTCTTTTTCTCTGAAGTAGCAAGAAATAATGCGTGGTCGCGTTCACGCTGTTCCTCAAGACGCCGACGTTGTTGTCGTCGAGACAAAAGCTTATAAGGTTTGAGTCGCTTCTGAGGTGGCATTTCCAGTTTTTGGACTGCTTTAAAGAACTAGAAAAAAGTGATATACCGTCAGCAAATTTGTGTTCCGTTGTCCATTGAAGAAATCGTAAGTCCCTTCAGACCCTCGTTCCACCTTAGGAACAAAATTATTAGAATCAAAAGTACAAATTGAATTATTTTCCATATAAAAATAATGAGAGTCGCCATCGAATCTTCAGGAAAAAACTCTAAGCTATTTCTCGGCTTTCACGGTCACAAATTATAGCGAAATATTACAAATATTAAAAGTGAAAACTGTGTTGATAGTTTCCAATTCCAGGTTTTTTTAAACGTTATGATTTTATGATGTTCTCTTGAAACCCGAAAAATGGTGCATCGGGTCGAAGTTCAGCAGGGGAGTTCAGTGTATCAGGCGCAACGATTTCGAATGTTATAAGAAAAAGTGGAAAAAACAGAAGATGATCCGTTGCATAAAGCAGTTTGCAAATGGTTCGAACAGAAGCGTCAGTTATATAAATATATCATTACCAATTTTATTAATCATATGAATGGAAATGCAACTGTAACGCTGCTGTAAAAAAGTACTGTCTATATATAAAATCCCACTTTATCGACGGAAAACACTTGTCAAGAAGCAACGTTTTGATCCGCTAGCCAAGGCTCCTCGCATCCTCCAATAAAAACAGTCCATTTATGGGGCATCCATATATCATGTGACCCTAGAAAGGGGAAGGTCAGCACAAATATCACTTATGATCTGTTGAGAATGGTGGGGGTCTTTAAAACGACTACGTGATAACTTTTGATTATAAATTTACAGCTTTAAACATCCTTTTTCATAATAGCTGCATTGGAATCGTGACATTCCATGCATGTAAAGCGGGATGGAAATGCCTATCGTTTTCTTTCCCGTACAAATGAGTCTATCATCACGTTACAGATGCGAACTAGACTATCGTATCATTACCGATCAGAATTAGTTTGACTTCATTTTTTTCTGAAATGAAGCTAATGCATGAATGTGATAAAAAAAGGTATAATCTTTCAAAATCTTATTTTCAAAATTATACAAGCTTAAATTATTTTGAAATCTGTAATATAAAATACTGTAATTTTCAATTCGGGACGATTGCTCCCACGAAAAAAGCTTATCTACACAAGCGCCACTATTTAAGAGATATAGGATACAATCGATAATGAAGATCGTTATTGTTCATTCTTTTGTGCAAACTTGTGAAATCGAGTTATTAATGATTAAATATATAATGAACGTCAAAAACGGACCTGCACGTAACAAATTATGGCGGTGAAGAACTTTATTATCACAAATCTTGGAATAATATTGCTAAATTCAGTTTTATCTATATTATTGTGTTACAAGAAGTCCTAAACTCAAAGATAATGGCATCACGTGTCGCAAAATGCACCTGAAGAGTGATTTTTCTTTTCCTTACTTCAACCAGAGCGCGTATAGACTTTTTATAAAATTGAATCTATCTGTCTATGTATGACTGTATGTATGTCTGTCTGTGAGCACGATACTTTTAAAAAAATTAATCTATTAGATTGGCCTTTAGGACACTCTTTTAGTGTGAAAAACTAAAAGTCAAGTTCGTTACCCAGCTATTTTAGATGGAAATTCAAAAAGTTGAGCATTTTCAAAAATTTTGAGACACCATTTTTCAAAGATTTAGGAATGGTATGTACGGCTGTTCGCAGTACTCGAAAAGACGAACAATTCATCCCAATGATTTTTCTGATAGAAAAAAAATTACTCAAGTTATAGCATTTACAAAATTCAAAAAAACAAACGAAAATGAAAATTTTAAACCAAACAACGCACGATATAAAAAAAATTGAGGAGGAGAAAAACATTGATTTTTGAACACCCTACAAAATTGTCATGGCTACTTTTTGAATTTTCTTGAAAAATCATTAATTCAAATTTTGATAGCACAACAAAAAATATGAAAAATTCCATTTTGCAGTCAAACTATGCAAGATACAAAAAAAAGATTGATAAACCAAAATTGTGCATTGAAAAAAGATCCACAAATTCGTTACAAATCAGTTTTCTATAGGACGTATAATTTTAGTTTTATTCGTAAAAAACAACGTTAAAAATAAAAAAATTGAATTTTTGGCTGAATGACACAAGCTACGAAAAAATAAGGAGATAAAAATTGTTCAACTAAAAAAGAGCTACAAATTTGTCATGAATCATTTTCTGATAGAAAGCGTAGTTTTTGTTTTAATCATGCAAAATGACATTGAAAATTAAAGAAATAAATTTTGAGAAAAACGACGCAAGGTACGAAAAAAATAGAAGGACAAAAGCTGTTTACCAAAAAAGAACTATAAATTTATTATTAATTATTTTTTATAGAACGCCTAGTTTCTGTTTTAATCTTAGAAATAACATTACCAGAAAAATTAAATTTTTGGAAAAACAGCACAAGGTATGAAAAAAATTAATAAACAAAAGTTGTTCACCCAAAAACGACCTACAAATTTGTTTTGAAATATTTTTTGATAGGATGCGTATTTTTTGTTTAAATTAAGAAAAATAACTTGAAAATAAACAAATTAAATTTTTGGAGAAACGACACAAAGTGCAATAAAATGTTAATAAACTAAATTGTGGCTTCCGTTTCCAGCGCTAATAGTGAATACACGCTTCTTGGAAATACTGTGTTCTTTTTGGCTCGAGTGAAGGGAAAGACGTGTTTTTTGGAGTGAAAAGGTTTGGTGAGCAGAGTGGTGAGAGGCGGCGGACGAGCGTGATTGTGTGGAAGGGTTGAGCAGGGCAGAGAAAGGATAAAAAAGAGAAAAAGAGGTGAGTGCTTGATTTTTGAGGTTAGAATCGGAGTAGGATTTATACTGGTGGTGTGCTGGGTAGGAGCAGACCAGGGGTGTGGGAGTTTAGTAGTGAACGTGCACGGGACATATGAGATAAACGGTGAGGTAAGGTGAGGGTAAAAACAGCAATTACGGTGTTTTTAACAGAAAATAGGGTGAATGGGAAAGGAGTAGTGAGGGGCAGGGGGTTGTTGAAGCGAGAGGGTTAAGGGCGGCACGTCACAACTTAGCTTAGTAGGTAAGTGGTAAAATCGTAGGGTAAGATGCCGGTAACTAGAATTCCAGCACGAAATAACAACGCACGAGGACACCACGCGTCGAGAAAGAAATCCAAAGAAGGGAGATCGTGGCCGGAGCCGAGCAGAGCGATGGGCGAAGGGAAGGGGGCGGGGGAGGCAAGCAGCGACGAGGGAGTGAGGTTCGAGACGCCAAGTAAAGGCGGGGAGGTAGGAGCGGCAGAATTCGCGCGGAATAGAGGACCCAGTCATAGGGGAAAGGGCAGACCGACGAACCGTGAAAGACTCGCTAGCACGAGTAACACGGGATCGAGAGAATTTCTAGCTAGGTGGCGTTTAAAGAGTGCAGGGACAGATTCAGAAATTGAGAAATTGGAGGATAGCAAGAGGGATAGAGAAGAAGGGGAAGAAGAGGGGGTGGAGGATAAGCTCACAAAGAGAAGCAAGACAAAGACACCGACAGAGATTTCCAAGGTAGGAGGGTATAATATAATAGAAAATCTAATAAGGGAACTAAGAGATGAAATGAATAGAGGGATAGAAGATGTGAAGAAACAGGGGATGATAAGGGTAAAGGAAATAAGGCAATTGGAGGAGAGTGCGTTACTTAGAATGCAGATCTGAAGGCGAAAAGAATCGTAAGGACCATGGGAGAGGGGATGCGAAAGAAGGGGAGGGGAACTTAAGAGAGGACAATGAGAGAATGAGATATAGATTGCTAGGATTAGAGAGGAAAATGGAGGGGGACAAAAGAGAAAAGAACAAAGAGAAAGAGAAACGTTGTGATCAAAAGAAGGCAAGTGGAAAGCGAGACGGGAAGAGGTAGAGAAACTTATGAGAGACATAGGGGCAAATGTCAGGGTGGAGGAAATAAAGGGGGTGGGCAGTAAGCTAGAAAGAAAGTCTAGGGTCTACGTCGTCAAACTGAGAAGTGATGCGGACAAGAAAGAGGTGATGATGAAAAAGAAGGGGCTCAGGGGAAGAAAGGAAAGAATTGATGAAGATAAGACATGGAAGGAGAGAAAGATAAGATGGGTAATTGAAGAAAGAGCATGGGAGAAAAGGAGAAGAGAATGGTCACAGGGTAGAAGGGGAGCAGAAGGGAATAAGAAAGATGAGGAAGCGATGGGGTTCGCAGAATACAAGAGGAAATGAAAGAGAGGAAAAGGGGAAGAGAAGGTGAAAAGGGGATAAAAGTAGCGTTTTGGAATGTGTCAGAATTAAAAAATAAGGATAGAGGTTTCTGGGGGAGCTAAATAAATGGGACGTTATAATGATGAGCGAAACGTGGGTAAATGAGAAGGAATGGAATGTCCTTCAAAGGAACGTACCAAAAGGCTACATTTGGACAATGCAGGAAGCAAAAAAGGAACATGAGAGGGGAAGGAGAATGGGAGGCATGGTGTCAGGGGTGAGGAAAGAATTGGTAATGAAACGGAAAGGACATAGTGAGCTAGATATGGAGGGTACTATAGTCAGGAGAATAAAATTGGGGAGAGTAAAAGTGGACGTGGTGTGCATGTACAGAAGAAGAGGAGAAGAGGATGGGTGTAAAATAATAAAAAGATGGATGGAGGAAAAAAAGGAAGAGCTAGTGTTGATAGGGGGTAATCTAAACGCGTGGACAGGGGAATTGGGGGGAGAAGTGTTCGATGAGGAAAATGGAACATTTATCAGAAAATCGAAACACCGAGAAGTAAACAGAGAAGGCAAAATACTTTTCAATATGTTCGGAGAGGCAGGATGGTTCATATGTAACGGAAATATAAGAGGCGATGAAGAGGGGGAATTGACGTTTGTAGGAAAGGGGGAAACGGTGATTGATTACATCCTGGCTTAAGAAAGGATAAGAAATATCATAAATAGAATGGAAGTTGGAAATGAGATAGGTTCTGAACATTTACCGGTAATTGCGACGCTAAAAAGCGAAGGAGGGAAGAGAGGTAGAAGAGAAAGAAATAGGGTGACAGTGGATAATGCTAAGATGGGTAGATGGGGAGGAGAAAAACTTAGAGAATACAAAGAAAAGATGGAGAATGGGAGAGTTGGAGAAAAAAGAATACAATAAACTTAAAAAAGTGCATGAGAAGTTATTGGACGAAAAGAGACAGGAGGCAAAAAACAGATATAAGGAAGAGGTAGAGAAAGCGGTAAGGGAAGGTAGGGAGTGGGAAATAATAAACAGGGAAAGAGGAAGAAGAAAAGGTATAAATGAAGAAATTGAGATGAGTGAATGGTCAGAGTATTTTAAGAAGAAGTTAGGAGGAGTAGATAATATGGTAAGTGGAGAAGGCAGGAAAATAGTAGAGGAGGAGGAGGATGCAGAGAATGAGATAAGTAGAGAAGAGGTAAAGGAGGTGATGAAAAAGCTCAAAAAAGATAACGCTACAGGAGAGGATGGCATAGAGAACGAGGCTCTGAAACATGGAGGAGAGGGGGTGCAGGAAGAGATATGGAGAATATGCAATAAGGTTTGGAAGGGAGAAGGGTGGCCAAAAGAATGGAGAACAGGTTTGGTAGTACCAATAATCAAGAGAGGAGAGGGTAAAAAGACAGAGGAATACAGAGGAATCACACTTATGTCCGCGGGATATAAAATTTATGTAAAAATAATAAAGAAAAGACTAGAAAGACAGGTAGAGGAAAAAGGGATTATACGACATAACCAGACGGGCTTCAGGAAAGAGATGGGAACAATCGACAATGTATTCGTACTTAACTTCCTGGTGAATAGGAATTTAGGGAGGAAGAAGGGAAAGTTAATAGCACTGTTTGTGGATTTTGAAGCAGCGTTTGATTCGGTAAACAGGAAGGTGCTCTGGGAAACCCTAGAAGAGAGGGGAGTGGACAAAGGGTTAAGGGAAAGGATTAAGGATATTTTGGTGGAAACCAGAGCGAGGGTGAGAGTAGGAACACAAAAAGGAGAGCCGTTCTGGACGGGGAGAGCAGTTAGGCAAGGTTGTCCAACTCAGTCCGCTTTTATTTAGTATCCTGTTGTCAGACCTAGAAGAGAAGTTAGAAAGGAAGGGTAAGGGAGGCGCGATCCTGGGTAATAGTAAAATATACTCTCTCGCGTATGCGGACGATATAGTTTTGTTAGCGGAAGAGGAAGGAGGAATGAAGCTAATGATGAGAGTGTTCGCAGACTTCGTGAGAGAGAAGGATCTAGCGGTAAATGTAGGAAAACCCAAAATAGTTTATTTCAGAAATAGGAAAAGTAAAATAGAATATAAATGGAAGATGAGTGGCGACATTGTAGAACTAGTTGAGGAGTTCTGTTACCTAGGTTTTTGGTTTGAAGCTGGGGGAGGAAATGAGTTTCAGGTAAAAAAGAGGCTTGAGAGTGCGAGTAAAATAATGGGACAAGTGTGGGGTATAGGTAAGAGAAGATTCAAGGATGACTGAAAGATGAGAGTTTGGCTGTTTGACGTGTTAGTGTGGTCAGTAATGAGCTATGGAGTAGAGATTTGGGAGAATATGTTGAGAGAAGAACTAAGTAGAGAGAACATTCTAATAACGCAACTAAAAAGAGCGTGGGATTTCGAAGAGAAGCTAAAAAGGGGGGATGGGAGTGAGATAGCGCAAGCATGTCTGAGGGAAATCCAAATTAGAGACGAGAGGGGCAACATGGAGCGATCGAAATGGGAGGAGGGTAGAATGCAGACGAAAAGAAAATGGGAGTTATGAGAGGCAAATAGAGAGTGGCAGGAGGTAGAGCAGGACATGATAGTAGAACAGAAAGAAGAGAGATGGGAAAAAATCATGAGGTCAAGATATAATAGATGGTATAGGGTAGTTAAGGGCGAAACAGAGCCAGAATATCTGAAAAAGACGAAAAAGGAGAGCAAATGGAACCGAGTGATCAGGTTCAGAATGGGTGAAGGGATGAGGGAATGCAGATATTGGGAGAATGAAGAAGAGAGAGCGTGCAGAGTGTGTGGGTATGAACTGGAGACATGTGAGCACGTGTTAGAGAGATGCACAGGGGATGAAACGGGAGGAGAGAGCGTGAATGATAGAGTAAGATGGATTTTGGATGAAAATGGTCAAGGTGAGAAAGGGATAAGAAATCTGGAAGAACTAAGAGACAGGGCAGGTGGCAGGGGGTAGGGTTGAGCCAAAAGGGGACTTCAAGAAAAGAAAGTTAAAGATGTAGAGTCGTGAATTAAAATTCTGAGCTAAAGAGGCTCAGGCGAGAGGAAACGGAAGCCCCTGGAGGCACGATTAATAGCATAGGATAGGCATAGTTGTAAAGTAGAATTAAGACGTCGAATTGGTAGTAGTAAGTAATATTAAGTAGTCAGTAAGCTATTTTTGTAAACGATGTACAGGGAACGGAGCCCTCAAACCCGTAAAAGAGAGAGTAAATAAAGATACAATAAACTAAATTGTTTTTTTTTCATAGATTGCGCACTTTATTCAATTATAAAAAAAGACAATGAAAACTCATCTGTTGAAATATCAATGCATATTGTTATATTATTGTACTTTCGGGAAAGGGGGTGTAGATTTTTAGATTGATCTAGGAATTGTAATAATATAAATTTATTGAAATGATACATTCTTAAAGGTAGCTGAGAATGAAAATTAGTTCGAAATAAGAATCAAATATTAAAGTAATAATGAAAAATCAAATTTGTACATTATTTTGCATATCTGAATAAGCAGTCCCAGACCGAGGTACAGGAATAAATATAATATTCATTTGATACAATAAAGTTCAACTTCATGTAGAAGAGTTCGCACTTTGGAATTCACAATCACCAAATTACAGTTGTCGATGCTTGACCTTCAATTTTGAAAGGTCTGGGCACAAATGTGGAGGAAGCACAGAGACCGAGCTCGTAGCGCGAGATTAATACGCGCGCGCCAGGCGCGCTCAAACTTGCCAGCGAAGCGAGCCGCGCGCAGCGCGCGATGAGAAATGTGCCCGCGCGGCGGCCAGATTTTTTCTATAAAGGGAAATGTTGTCTTTTTCCATTTTAAGATTGGAAGAACGAATGTATTGCTGGATTCTTTATATGAAATATTTCTCGAAATTTTGAAAAATATTAAAGAAAAGTTAAAAAAAAGCATTTTCCTGAGACATTTCTAAGTTTCTGAATACAAGTAAATAAAGTTGGACGTAAACAAATTATAGCCAATTCCGAGACAATCGGCTGAGAATTTAAAAATAAAAATTCCATGGGTTTTCAAAATCGACTTTGGACAGCGATTAAAATATGATTTTTTATTGTTTGCTAAAGCGAAAACTTGCTCCCGAGGTATGGCGATGCTGAATGAGAATAAAAAAGGTTTGAGTCAAAAAAAATATTTGTTCGAGAATATCAAAATTGGAGATCGCGATATCACGGTATAAAAGAATTTTTCGCTAAAAAAACGAAGAAAATAAGAATAGATCTATTTTTTTCAATAAATGATCATTTCGAAAAATATCAATGCTAAAAGGTTGGAAAAATTATTACTACGTTAAAATTTTATCTAAAATTCTATTGAATTTATTTTTGATTTTGTATAAAAAACGATATTTTGAACAAAAAAAAATTCATTTACTTCAATGTGAGCTTGATTCTTTAGGAATTTTGTATGCAATAAACCCATTTTCGATGAAAATGTTGGTTAAAAAGTTCTTACTTTGTAATTTTAGGTTTAAACATTTAAAAAATAAATAAAATCGCATGTTAATTGCGGATCATTTCGAATTCAACATTTTTAATTTAAGAGTTGTACATTTTTTTTAATTAATTGAAGAGCTTCAAATTTACACATTTTTTTTACTTGAGCCTGTGGAATATAAAAATTTTTTAATTAAAGGCTCTCAAATTTGGTAGTTTTCCAGTCATTGGATCATCAAGAAAGTCATCTCTAAAAAAATTCGGAACATTATTATATGCATATTATACATTTATATTTATCGAAAAAAGTTGAATTCAAGGTTTCGATACTGAGATATTTTTGGGGCTAACTCAGACAAAGAAATATTATTCAACCTGTCCTAAACATTATTAAAATGCACTTGAATTTAAACGATTTTAAGTATAGAGACTTCTAATGAATTTAGAAGGTTTTAAATCTTTCTTAAATTGCGAGTTTAAAAAAATATTTGATAAAGGTCTTTAAATCTGAATGGTTTCAAACTGAATTTCCTCTCAATTTTATATTTTTTTAAGATGCGGATTGCTCATATAGGTACACAAGTATAGATTGTTGGGCGAATTTTCGAATTCGAATGCGGACGCCCAGAAATATTCATACTCTTACTAAACTCTTACTTGAACAGTCTGATTTGACTGAAATGTTATAAAGGTAAAGTTTATATTTTAAATTATATCTTGTCAAAATTTGGCTATTAGTAATCGTCACCTTAAGCCAAATTGGAAATTAAAAATGCTTACAATTGTATTTAAAACACAATTCTTATTTCCACAAAGGGCCTAACCGATTAAAGCAGATATAGAAAAACTCAATTTTGATCACTTCTCATGATATTTGATTGGAGTCAATTTTTATTCACGATAAAAATTCAAATTATGCAAATGCGTTAGTTATCGTCAGGCATGTAACCAAGTATTAAAACGAGAAAAGTATACTAAATTGATAAAAGGATATTTAAACTGACCTAAAATCACATTTTTTATCATACGCGGCAAGAGCGAGTCTTGTTATGCGAAAAATATTGGGCCATCTGACGATAACTAATGCAGTGACGATTACCAGTGCATTTACCTTATTTTCACAAAAAATGGACTAATTACAGATTTTTTATGGAAAAAAGTATTATAAAGAAAGGTTAAAATGTTTACTAAACAAATTTTTACATCGGGCAGATATAATTCTTGATAAATTCATACTTGTTTTTACGTATGTACACATTTGTACGTAAGTATGCATATTCGACGGTTAAGTGTAAACTCTTCATAAAATGTTTGGATTGTAAGACCCTGAGGTTAGTTGAAATGAAGTTTGACATTTCAGATATGAGAGGTTCCACTGTGCTCAGATCGCTCAGATTATAATATTGCTCTCATTGGAAAAAATCTTGAAATGTCCAACTTCAATGAATTCGAAGTTGGAAATATTTCCACTATGATTAATTTCTAAATCCGGAATACAAATATTAAAAGTTAAATATTCGTTCATATTTTTCGATTTTTTTTTTTAAATCAAACCATAAGGAATTTATAATAATAATAATAACCCGGAGAGACAACTTTGAGAAATCGTGTTTCTAGAAATTGGAGGTTATAATTAAGAGTAAGTCGAGTGAGTATTTTGGGATCGAACATCGTGGGTGCGCTATTGGGATCTGAAGTCTTGGGTGCGTTAGTGTCGCGAACTCGCGAAACCAGATAGCATTTTCAAGTTGCATTTTAATTTGTTCTTAAAAACAATTATATTATTATTTTTACTAGTTTAAAACAATTATTGAATGAAAAAAAAGATTCATCGGAAACTAAGTGTTGCAAATGGAATTTTCACCGTATTCAGTGAAAAAAACACATTTGTGATTAAAACTGTTTTTGCCAAGAAAGCAATTATTTTACTATATCATGTAAGTTTCAACATACTATAAGCTATAATAAACTTTGATGATTTCATATAGCAAAAAAATTCATTCAAAATATGCAAAACATGAATTATAAACGTTCAGAAATGAAAGACGAATTCTAACCTAACTTTTAGGTTTGAATTTTTTAGATAGTAAATATTTCGTGTATAAATTGATAAAAATTTATTTTAAGTTCATTTTTATGTTAAGATAAGTTAATTGAAGCTTATAATGTATTGAAACTTATATGTAGCATACTAAAATAATTGTTTTTTTTTTTTTGACAAAAATAGTTTGAACATTAAACGTGTTTTTTCACTATATACGATGAAAATTCCACATGTAATACTTAGTTTCCGATAAATCGTAATTGTTTTCAATCACTAATCTTTCAAATTATGCAAAAAAATAACAAAATTGTTTTCAGGCACAAATTAAAATGCATCTTAAAAATTCTACCCGGTTTCGCGAGTTCACATTTTGGCCGCATTGAAACCAGAAACAATTTTTAGGATGTATTTTAATTTGAACTTGAAAACTATTTGACTATGGCTTTTCACAGCTTAAAACCATACGTGAATAAAAGAGATAAAAATTGATCGGAAACTGAGTGTTATATATTTATAATATAAATCATATTGAATAAAAAGACTCTAACCTTGCCTTGCGATGACATGATTTTGACTCAGGAATTTCTTCAATATTAGCAGACCTTGAAATCTTCTGCTTACCCGTTTTCGATATTAACCTGAATTCAGAAGACAGCAGCTTTAATTTTTAATGAAGAGTGAACTATAATGATTCATGTAGTAAAAAATTGCTTGAAAAGCAGTAATAATAAATCTTACTTCTGCTTCTACAAGGTGGCTACAAGATTCAATGTCTCTGAAGAAAAATGTATCTTAAGAAAAGTAGTCTTTTTAAACCAGTCAAAGATTAATCTTTTAAATAAAAAAGAAGTATGAAAAAGTGTGAAATTAGATCAAATGTATTTAGGAAAAATTTTTTTCATAATTTTAACCAAGTATTTCAACTTTCAAACAATTATTTGAATTTTTGAGCAAAAAAGATTTTAATTTTAAATGAAAAATAATTTGATTCAAACAAAAAGACAAAATATAGCATAAGAGTTAAATTTTAAACCAAGAGAAGTTTATCAGTCAAGGAAGAAAAACAATTTGTGCCAAATTGTTCAAGAGTTTAAAACCAAAAAGACGAATTTTCCACAAGGCACAATTTTCGACCCAAAAAGATTTTGATTTTTAATAAAAAAAAATTAATTCAACTGAAAAGACAAAATATAACAAAAGAGTTGAATTTTAAACCAAGAAAAGTTTTTCAATCAAAGAAGAAAAACAATTCGAGCCAAATTTTTTAATGTTTCACACCAAAAAGACGAATTTTCCACAAGGCAGTTGAATTTTGTACACAAAAATTTAAATTTCCAATAAAAAACGTTGACTTCCAATCTGATTTTCCACCGAAAAAATGAAATTTAAACTTATCAACAAAAAAATTACAACAAAACAGTCGAACTTGATGCCAAGAAGACAAACTTTAATCCAAAAAGGACGACGTTTTAACATAATTGTCAAATTTTCAACAAAATAATTAAAGTGTCAACAAAAAACTAAGATTTCTGACTCAAATGAATTTGCTTCAAGAAAAAAAAATGAATTTCTAACAAAGGAGTTCAACTTCCAAACAACAAGATTAATTTTCTGCTAGAAAAAAAAGAGTTTTCAACAAAATACATGAATTTTTGACCCATGAATACAAATTTTTAACAAAAAAATAGAACTTGGAACAAAGAAGACGAATTTTTAACCAAAAAAGATGAGTTTTCGAAAAGTTGTCAAATTTTCAACAAAATAGTTAAGATCTCAACAAAAAAATAAAGAGTTTTAACCAAAAAATGTGCATTTCCAAACAAAATAGGTACATTTTCAACCAAAGAGATGTATTTTCAACTAAAATGATGATTCTTCAAATAAAAAAATGAATTTTTAACAAAAGAGTTTAACTTTCAAACAAGAAGATTCATTTTCTACCAGAAGAGACGAATTTTCAACAAAATACTTGAACTATCAACCTAAAAAGTCAAATTTTCAACAAAAAAGTCGAACTTGAAACCAAGAAATAACTACCTAACTTTTTCCCTTGACATTTCCCTGTCTTCTCTGACATCTGGCCACCCTGTTCTAGTAGTACAATATTTTGACTTAAATTAAATTAATATTAAAATTACGACAGGCTCCATTGTTCTTTTTTTTTTTGTATCGACTAAAAATCGTATTTTTCCTTTAGAAAATGGAATCTTTTCAAAAGTAAGCAATTTCATATAGTTCCATTTTTGTCTAACTTTTATTCATCTTTACTCAAACTTTTTATAACTATTATTATTTGTAATTGAATAAAAATTAAATTAATACACAGATTTTTAATTAAATTGCGCACATTTTCGTATGAACACTAACCCTATTGAGAAAATCCTCGTATGTTATTCTCTGGCGAGGCAAGAATTTTTAGATTCCTTGAGGAAATCCGAGAGTCAGTTTCATTAACATCCTGGATTTCCTAGAGGAATTTTAATATCCTCACGGATTTTCTCGCGCTTTCTTCATCAGGAAATAACATTACGAGGATTTTTTTCAATGGGGACAAAACATGACCTATATCTTGAAAATAATGATAGATTTAAACAATTTCGTAATATTTCTTTATTTTTAAAAAATAATTTATAACAAATTTCACGGATTGATTTTTTAAAATGCTGATAAAAGTAGATTTAAATACGTACCTTTTTCTATTCTTCTTAATTGCGATACATTGTAGCCATGTGCTCACGAGCCAAGAACGCGGGATGCGCAAGATGTGGAAAATGAGGTTCATTCTGCAAAACTAATCGTAGGTGGCAGCACCGAGCCGAGTACTAGACCCGCTGTCGATGAGAGACGAAAAAATATGGTGCTAGGTGTACGGTTGCTTATAATTAAATATATGAGGGTAAATAATCTTTAAATATATGTTTAATGCTTACATGCAAAGGTATTTTATACTTTTAGTGGAAATTATACATACAATTGAATATATGGTGAACTGTAGTAAACCTAACCTCACTTTGCATGTGACAGTCAGAAAAGGATTTATCAACCTTTTACGAATTATATATGATAAATATTGATAAAAAAGTTTGAAAAATATATTTTGTTATGTTTACAAGGTATAAATGGCACATTATACTTATTAACAAAATTTCTTTTGTTGAAATTCGTATCTCATCGACAGAGGGTCTAGTACTCGGCTCGGTGCTGCCACCTACGATTAGTTTAGCAGAATGAACCTCATGGAATCTCGGCTCTGTACGGACTGCGCATGACTCGCGCGCTTTTTTGAAATTCTTGAATAGGAAATCAATTCCTTCTCATAAATAATTATTCTAAAATTGTTAAAATTATTTCTTTAATCACAAAATAGATTTTTAATGTGGAAAGTAAAATAATTATTTTATTTTATTACTTAAAAATAATTGATCGATTTTGAATTCAAAGGAAGGAATACCTTATCATCACAAATATTAATTTCAAATCATTCTTATTATTTTAATGCATTTTACAATTATTATATGTTTAGCACAATTTTCCTATAAACTGCATGTCGTTATTCTTGAAGATTAAAATAATTAGTAGAATTATTACAAAAAAATTCACTTACCGTTAAACGATGAGAGATGTTTTATAATATAACACATAAACGAGTATTTATATAGTGCATACTTGGCACAGTAAAACAGGCAACAGCCAACAATCACAAAATTGACGCGTTGACACGCCACATTGCGGTGAAACTGAGTCACATTCTTACCTTGCCGACATTTGTTTCGAAAATTTCATATAATGTCCACAGGAAATGAGACATGAGTGGAAAATTAGTTAAATCAAATTATAAACACTGCTGGGGGGAGGGTTTATCTAGTCCTAAGCAAAGAGAATTGTAAAAATAAGAAACAACTGTTAATTAATATTTCTCAATTTCATACCTATAAAAAAATATTTGACTTTGAAGCTTCAAAGTCCTATGGTAGGTTCATCATTTTCTTAATTTGTAGGTGGTTCATCAAACCAAATTTCAATTGTAATACAACTATTCTATGTATAAAATAAATTTGTAAGAAGCAGATCCTTTCAAAGATTACTGGCAAAAGACTAACAATGAATATACTGGGTGTTTTTTTTTTAACTTGAGACATCGAAATATCTCAAAAAATACGCATCCTATGAAAAAATATCCATTATAAAAACTTGTTATTTTCGAGGGTGAAAAGCGGCTTTGAAAAAATTTACCCCCCCCCCCACCCCCCCAGGAGGCAGGAGTGGGGGTAACTTTGTAATTTCAAATGGGAAAACCAATTTTTTATCATAGATTGGGATTTTCCTTTATGAAATACGTAAGTTTTATTTTAAACAATTTTTTCAATTCGCGAAAAAAAACCCACCCCCTGCTTCCTGTGTGGGGGGGGGGATTTTTTCAAAGTCGCTTTTCCCCTAGAAAATAAAAAGTTTTTATTACGTACATTTTCTTCATAGGATGCGTATTTTTTGAGATATTTCAATGTCTTCAAGTTAAAAAACAACACCCATCAGGTCAAACGCCCAGTGTTCGCCAACTCAAGCGACCCAGAAGTCACTGGGACATCCTAAAGACGTCCTGAGGATGTACCTCTATGTCATGTGACTTTGACGTCTTTAAGACATCCTTTGGACATTTCATGTCTTTGAAAGGTCCTCAGTACGTCTGCAAGACATCCACCAAAAGACGTATATAGGACAACTTTGGGAGTTGTGTGACCACTGGGGATTTGGCTACCTTTAGAAACTTTACAAAATGGAAAAAATCGTTAGGATGAAAAACAATTGATAGTTTTAGAAGCTTTCATATGTCAACATCAATATCTAAATGCTATCTTAGACAAATATTTACTTTCTTTTTAAGAACGAAACATTATAAATAATAAGGTGAAAAAACATAGTGATCGCCAGTCTGTCATTTGAGTTAATCGAGTTATCGCCAGCCCAGTCATGGCCGGTTAATAAAAGTCAGTTGAAAGGTTATAAATATTTGATTAATTTTTCCAATTAAAAATAGAAGGACATTGTATGTATTTATTAGAAAATTATATTTTCGGACCTCTTTTCAAATCTTTTTTTGACGTATTTTCTTATTTAACCTATGTTGTGAGTGTGGTGATAAACTGTTTTCAAATCCTGGGTATCTCAACCCTAATAAATTCAAGTCTCTGATTGGTTTCTTTAATTGGCGATCATTGGGGCGATATCGAAGTTGCCAATACTGAGTAAGCGGGACAACGTCATAATAAGAAACAGATATTCATTTCTTTATATATTTACGTAAAGTTGAGTCCTACTTTCATCTGTCATGACGTAAGAATTTCGAGGTTCTTCTTTTTTAGTCCGAAGTCTCCCGAAATAATGTTTTTTCTCTGATATATTTGAAGATAAAAGTTTAAAATATACGTTACTAGGTTTCTCAATGTTGAAATATACTAAAAAATTGTGTTAAAATATATTTTTAATGCTTTATTTTATATATTTATCATTTAAATCTGCCAGTTGGCGATCACGGGGGTCTTGGCGAAAACTGGGCGTTTTACCTTACTTTTGGGAGAAAATTTGCTAACATGTTTTAAGGCCGTTTTAAGAATGTCTTTCTGACATGTTACATAAACGTCCTTGCGAGGACGTCTATAGGACTAAATAAAGCCGGGCATTTCACGTATTAAAAACGTCATTAAGTCGTCCTTTTGTCGATCTGGAAACGTGAAGATCGCCATTTTTAGGAAGTTAAACAGACGTTCTGGGAACGTTTTCATGTCTTATAAACATTTTTAAGACGTTACTTATAAAAGTCCTGAAGACGTTAGAAAAATTACGTTCATACGACGACCATATGACTTCTGTGCCCACTGGGATAGTTTGTTTAAATTAATTTTTAGCATCACAATCTTCGTTCAGTACAAAAATAGAACAATTTATGTACGATAAAACAAGAAGCATTATAATACGACGTATTTTGAAATAAAAGCTTAAAAATACGTTCTTTTGTAAATTATTATTTCGTAAATTCCACCGTTTCGCATTGAAGCGCATAAATATTAATTCCGTTATGTAGAATATACTCAGTTTCCTTCATTTCAATGCCATTAAATGCCCTTTCATTAACTTCACATTCATGCCAATGCCTTTTAATGCTGTTCATTTTAAGTTTTCATTTTAATGCGTTTCATTGCGCCTTGCGTATTAATAAGCATTCAGACAAAAATGCAATTAAAACGCATTGCAACGTTTCAATGCGTTCCAATGAACTCCTTGTTACCGGGCAAACATGCAAAGTTTGTGTCTAATGCGAATCAATCTGGTATTTTCGGAGGAAATTGGGCGACACACATTATGGATATCTTGCATGTTTGTATAATCTGCCCGTTTATACAGAGAGCTTGTATTATATTGTCTACTATATATATATTGTCTACTACTTTCGGAGTAAGTTTGCCACCCACCCAACCTTCTGGAAATTTACCCACTCCTTTGGATAGGGGCCCTAGTTTTCGTATACGGTGAGTTCGCCCCGAATGAATCAATGGGGGTCACAGTGGGCGCTTCATAACCTGCAGACTTGAATGATAATGGATCGTAGTTTTTTTCTTTTCTCGCTAGGGTCGCGCAAAAGAAATTCCGAGCACGATAACTACTTTACCTGCTCCCTGCTTCGCTTAATAGTAGAACACTGTACCACAAAAAGTAATTTTTCTTCTCTTAATTGTTACATGAAAAATAGATTTTTTTTCGAAAAAATCGATCTGTACCGAGAGTTTGTATACCCTTCAGATTATTTGTACAAAAAATCAGACAAAATGGCTTCGCCGTTTGGACTGAATCCATTTTCTACGATTTACACTCGATTTCCAGGGCCCTTAAGAGAATAACCCTAAACCGCAAAGTCACTTACGTATCTTTTTACCTTGGACGGCAGTAATGAATTCATACTATTAACGGTATTTCTTGTGTTTTTTCAAAATGAATTATTTTTAATCGATAAATGACGAGTTTCCAAGTATTTTGTAAATAATTTACAATTGTTTAAACAATTATTATTCGTTTGAAAAATATATTTTTGTCTGTAAGTCGTGGAAAATTATTATTTTTGAGATATAAATTCCAGAGAATAATACCTTGTTACAATTTGATGGAGGAAAGATTGTTTAAACAAATGGAAATTGTTCGCCAAATTCAAACTGCGCGATTATACTAACAAAATGGTGGAACCATTATATGTAATACTCCTATACGGCACACTGCTTGAGAGTCTTCTTCGAAAAAATAGCGTGCAGACATAATCTCACAGCGAGATTTGAACTTGCTCAGCATTGCGCGTGCGCCGCCAAATATGGAGAAAGTAGGGGCTCAGCGCTTTTTGGGCGCACGCGCACTGACGTCGAAGTTCATGCTAGAAAGAGAAAAACGGTGTCGTCAAAACTCGAATGTTTTTGGACACGCCACTTATTGTGAGATATAGGCAGTTAGTCATAAAAATTACTGCTGTGAGAATGGCTAGGGCGATGAGAACTGTTGCAGTGATGCCAACGTAGACAAAATTATTATTTGGAGCGTTGCGATTGGCTGTCGACCGAAAAACGTCATCAATCATGGCGATTCCGTGTAATTTTGCGTGACGTAATATTTACTGGAATTACTGGATTTAAAAGCATGTGTAATATCACTGGGAGCAAGATGGTGGCAATAAGCTTGGTTTAATTTCAGAAAATAGTTATAATTAATTAATTATTATATTATATTAATGAATTAATTAATTTATAAAGGGCTTCCACATAAATACAGAAATGTAGTAATAAGTAAAGCACAAGTTGCTAAATTAATTGTTAAAAAAATATATATTAATAATAATTGCCACACGGTGCAAAGTTTTTTATTTTTTAGGACATCTTGATTCAAATATCAAATAAGTACCTAACTTTTTCCAATAATGCAATATGACAAGTGCATACTTTATAATTTGAAACGGACCCGCACTTTTCGGTACACTTCACAGACTTCAGGGCCGGCGAAAGAGATTTTGGGGGCCGGTACTGATTTTGTTCGAAACATTAGAAAACCTCCAACTTATTTGAATTTTTTCTAAATTAATCATTGTTCAACTGTTATTTGCAAATCAAAAATCAATACTTTTACTTTCAAATTACAAATGAAAAATTATAATTGTACCATTCAAAGTTTAAATTTATCACTCTGAAATTGTGACAATTCAGTTTCGAAATTTAATATTGAAAGTTGTTCTATTTTTTTGTTAATTTAAAAATTCCAAATTGAATGGGATAGAAATTGAATATTTTATACTGAAACTATACTTGAATGAGATTTTTAAATTGAATAAAGGCGTTTATTTATGAATATATTAATTTGAAGTGATTTTTAAATTGAACATTGTTTATGGAGACTCAATCGGACGTTTACATTTGCGTAACTACTGAGGTTTTCGAATTGAATTAGTTCAAATTTTAACGTTAAAATATGTAAATTATATAATTTTGAACAGATCCAGAATCGTCTTGTAAAATCAATTACTCTTCAATTTTTAATACTCAAACTATACATTTCAGTTTTTAAAAGCATTATTTAATTTATATTTACAGCTGATAAATACAAAAAGTTTTTATTTGCCGGACAAAAAATAAATTCACATTCATTTCCCGATTTCTCCCGGTCGCGAGTCTAACTCAATTTAGCACAACTTTAATTTTTTTGAAATAATAATTTTTCGGTTCTAACTTCCGGGACAATCATTTTATTCCTTGAAAGATTTTCTACAAATCTCGTTGATAATTTTTTTCTTAAGAAATGTATGTAAAAATTATACTATTATTATTTTTATAAACAATATTCTTCTTTAGTAAAATTGTTGTAATAAAAGCGTTTCGAAGAGATTTTTTTTAATCTTTCGAGGAATAGAATGAATACTTATAGGTCGACCAAGGTTAATTTCCTTTATAAAATTTGGATTACATCTCATTTTTTCCAGTTGTTTTTACTATAATCTAATTTAGTTCTGTATTTTTGGGCGAAGAAATCCGTTCTATAGTTTGCCAAATATTATTTATAGATCAATATTTTGTACAGAAAATTACCTTGAGTGACCTTTAATTATTATTTTATAAACGTGAAACAAAGTACAGATTTCAATGTTCTCTATGAAAAACAGAATCCATGAGTGACAGAACGAAATCAGAAACAGTAATAGAGTCAATTTATTCAGAAACAAGCACTTTGAACAAAATTGATCTTGAGCGAACATTAAATATATATTTTTTAATTTTGACAAAAATTAGGTGTTATTTTCTCACAAAAATAACTTTTGGGGGTGCCAAATTATTAAAAAATGAATAAACCTTGAAAAGCACCCTTTTAGAGATCTTTAAAACTAAACATTTGTTCAGTTCTTTCAAGCACACCTAATTTTCAATAGTCCTACTTTCAAATTTATCTGAAGTTATACTATTTTAGTCGTTCTAAAATAATTATTCAAGTATTAAAAGACGTTCCTTTCTAATCTTGAAACTCCAAAGGATTTCAATTTGTAATTAAATAATTTTAAATGTTTCAATCTAAAATTATCAAACACTTTCAATTAAAAAATTCTTGCATATTTAAATAGCTCTAAATTTCAAATTATTCAATATACTGAATACCACAAATTTAAAATGTCTCAACTATTAGGGCTTTAAATATTTTTGAAATTGCGATTAGCCCTTTGAAGAACATCATAACATACAAAACACCTTTCTTTTTGAAATTCCAGGTGCATGCATTTTTTATTTTTTGACCTTATACGAAAAAAATGTTTAGCAATTTCTTCAGTAAAATTCCTATTTTTGCAGTTGTTTTGTAGACTAAATAGCACTTTCTTTTATTGAGAAATCACAATCAAAATAAAAAAATCAGAATTTATAATTTTGCTTCTTTTTACTTCTTTCTAATCTAAAACAGTTATTAGATGGAAGAATGTTGTTCTTTTTTAGTTTTAAAAACGGACGAGAAGCCCATGGAGAGCCCCCCTGGCGCTCAAGCTATAAAGCCTATTATACCACAAGAATGTTGTTTCTTATAGTCAAAAAAGTGTTAAAAAAAGTTTTCGAAAAAGTTTTAAAAAGCTTAAAAAAATTGCAGAGGCCTAAACGGTTCAATATATAATAGAAACGCTATAAATTTGAAATTAGGCTACTTTTTTATGTTTGCGACCTACAATTATTCAAGTTTGAAGGTTAAAATTACAATTGTGAAAAATAAAAAAATCCTGTAATTAATTTAAATTTTAAACCAAAACCATTTGTATACTTCAATCTAAATGCAGCTGAAAACATTGAATTTAAAATGCATCGAATTCAAGATATATTTCGCAAAGTAAACTGAAAGCAGAGGATCGACTTTCAAAAGAAGCGACTAAAAGTAAGAAAGTGACTCTCTGACTTGCAATAATGCATTGAAAATGGTGTATTTCCACATTTGTAACGTTTAAATTTAAACTTTTGACATTTTCGCGTTGTAGCAATTTCGAATCCCAAAATTTTTGTTGACCTAAGCTATAACTTAAACGAAAATTGTGAAAATCCAAACAATACGCCCGCGTTCTGAAAATGAGGCAAATTTTAACGTTAAA
>CAKNYM010040198.1:5299-71554 GCA_932195095.1 Andricus curvator
ATTCAAGTGCGCCTTCTAACAACAAATAATTTATAAAAAGGGTGTCCGTGGAGTGAATGACGCCTGCAACAAAAGACCTTGAGTACTAATGGGCCCGAGTGGGGAACTTCACATGATGACTTTGTGTGGCTCATCACTTGGGGTGGTCGCTAGAGAGATTGATCAGCAACCTGGGTCGGAGCCGTGTTGCGGAACAATCATGTTATTTAAATAAATAATACGGGAATGCTAGATCAATCTAAAAATGTATACCTTCCCCCCCACATTACTCCCTTCCTCATCGAGTGAGTCACGCTCAACCCGAAATTGAAATGGCTTAAGGGTATAATAACATTGAAAATTTTGAAAGTTCATGAAAATTTTCAACAAAATAATTTCAAATAAAAATGAATAAACTGGCAAAAGAAAAATGTGTCTTTTTCTGCTGAAAAACAAATTTTAATTGAAAAAAAACAAATTTTAAATGCAAATAGACAAACTTTCAATTCAGAAAGACAAATTTCCAAAAAAAGAGTTTAATTTAGAAAAAAATTATTTTTGAAGAAAATAGTTGAATTTAAAAAATAATAATTAAATTTTGAAGCAAATAGTAAATCTTTTTTACAGGAACAGACTAATTATGACATACAAATATTATAGTGAACTTGAGAAATAAAAATAAAAAATGTTAACAACCCAAAAATGTACTATTACTAACAAAAAATGAATCTTCAATCAAAATGGATGAATTTTAAATCTGAAAAGACAAATTTTCAACAAAACAGTTCAAATTTTGAAAAAAAGTGTTAATAAAATAATAATAATTATTATTTATGTATAATATGAATTTAATCAACAAAAAATTGAATGCTTACATTAGATTAATTAGAATTATTAAATAAATAATGAAAAATGAATAAATTTTAACATGAACACTTCCAACATACCGCGTGTCACAAAAGTCCCGGGACGGCTGAATATTTCCTCAGGTAAGATATTTTTCAGGGAGATCAAGGTCATTATTGAAGTAACTTTCAACAAGGAATTCAATGGTGACCTTCATTTTGATCTTGACGATGACCTTTAAGGTTTTTTCCAGGTTAAATTTTCTTTCAAAACGGAAACCCTCATTTTACATCGGCAATCGATATAGCGGGAAATTTTACGTTCAAATAGGTACCCAGGTCATACGGAAGTACATTGTAACCGTGAAGGTCACTCTAACTTCATTTGAACTTAAACAAGGTTTGCATATGTCTGGGGATAGAAGCTTTTCAAGTTTGTTTCGTAACGAGCAATGTTACTAATTTTAACAAGGCGTATTCTGTGGTGACCTTGAGCATGACCTTGACGATGAACTTCAAGGTCATTTTAAGGTCAAAGTTTTTAAAAACTTGGAAACCACCTTCTAAGGTTACAATGTACCTATGTATGACCTGGGTACATATTTGAACGTAAAATTTCCCGTTCTATTGATTGCCGAAGTAAAAAAAGGGGTTTCCATTTTTTTTAAAGTTGACCTTGAAAAAACCTCGAAGGTCATCGTCAAGATCTATAAGATCACCACTGAATTCCTCATCAAAAGTTGCTCTAAGAATGAACTTGACCTTCCTAAAGAATGTCTTACATGAGGAAATATTAGGCCGTCCCGGGACTTTTGTGACACCCAGTATGAAATTCAATTGAAAATGAAAAAATGAATAAATAAATATGTCTACTATTTTTAATTTTACAGCCAGCGCAGTTATATTCTCGGCCACCTTGGCGAACGCAAGCACAAGTCATGTGAGTTTTACTTTACTTAAAATAATTTTTTCTAAGTTCTATGTTAGATATTATTATTGCATTTTTTTTAACTTGTTCTCGGGTGAATCCGGGTTTTAACTATAGCCACGGACTAAGTCAAGTGACTTGATTAGAAAATGTGACAAAAAGTCACAATATTATGAGAAGTTGTAGGCTCCGATAAGCTACGATCATGGTTCCTTAAAGCAACCAATCCCGACGCAACTGGAACGTGTACGTCATCCGCTTCTGCTCCTTCTGTCCTAGAAGGTAAGCAAGCGCGGGACATTTACGCGAGATCCTCCATCGGGCAACACTGTTCCTTGGTGTCAGGTCTCTAGCCGCGGATGACCTTACGCGGCAGACGGGACAGTTGGAGATGAAGGTTTCACCTCTGGATACTTTTTTAGAGCTACAGATCTTTGTAGAATATTATGAGGAACAGTGTTGACAGATCAGATGAAGTGATCCCAGAAGAACAGCCTTTTCCATCCGGTTCGCGATGGAATGAGCCTGACGCTACCAAGCCGTAATCTTGTTGAGTTGGCTAATAAATGAAGCTTTCATACCTCCAAAACAGCCGATTATGAGAACTACAAGATGGACTTTGTAGCTTTGGTACATCCTGCTCAGCTTGAAAAGAAGTGCTTGATATTTCGCCCGTTTTTCTTCCTCCTTTGCCGTGATATTACCATCGGCTGGTGCCGAGAATTCAATCACGTAAATGATCTTGTTCTTCAGATCTTGGAGGACAATATCAGGCTTCGTAGCACTGATACGTTGAGTGGTCGAAAATGAGAAATTCCAGTAGATCTTACACTGATCATTCTCCACAACGGACTCGAGTTCCCCCTGGACGAATGGCAAGACGGGCAATAGTTCAACACCATAGAAGTACCTAAGATGGTAATATAACACTTTTAGAGCCGCATTGTGTCTCTCTATGTACCCCTAGCGTGCATATTTTGAGCATCCACTGAGAACATGTCCAAGTCTTTCTGGCTCTTGCTTGCACGCTCGACAGTTGGCATCGCCTACATGTACATTCATTATACGCACGCGGTAAACTGAGGTGTCTATAACGCTGTCTTGACAGGCAAAAAGAAATCCCTCAGTCTCCGATTTTAATCCAGCAGACTTGAGAAACATGTTGGACAGACTCATCGAGAGCTCTTCTCTGCGTATAATGCCGTAGAATTTACCATGAAGGGGCTTGTCAGCATGTTCTCTTAGTAGAAGCGTATGTTCTTCTTCCTGTACACGACTTTTGAGCACCGGAGGTGTTAGTGATGCTAGGCCATGCGTAGTGTCGCTGGAATCAAATGGGAGGCCAAGCTCCTCTGCGGCCCTATCTGCGGCACGATATAGAAACGCCGCAGCATTGTCGACTTCATGTTGATGCGGTCAAGTTGCTTCAACTCATCGACGTTCCATTTTACTGCACCAAACGTGTAGGCCAGATTTTTCTGAGAATTTAGCGATACCTTTTTCCAAGGGCCGTTTTTAACACACGCACATCTTGGGTTTCCGCTTGCGGTATTCCAAGATATGTATATGTTTCTCCAATAACAAGATGTTGAATGGTATTTCCGCCTATGAGTTGAATATCCTGATCGTGACGCGATGATGTAGTTTCTAGTCTTCCTTGGTGTAGGTGGACGCAGGCACACTTATCAAGCATGTTAAAAAAAATGGTTCGATTTAACTTGACTATAAAATGCCACTTTCAAATATAAGATTAAGTTATTATATATTTAATTTTTTTAATAGACTTACGTATTAAAAATCTGATTGTGAAAGAAGGTACTTTTCTAATATGAGCAAAAGTAATGACTATATAGATATATTTAATGAAAAGGGTATCGATTCTCAAGACGATGTTAAAATTATTATTTATTTTTTATTTATAATTTTCTGAAAAAACAAAAGGCTGATCAGTGTAATCTCTAAAACCCAAAATTTTGAATCTGAATAATTTGAAATTGAAAGATTAAAAATTAAAATATTGTACAAAAATGGAAGTTGTAGACAAAATAATACTTAAATTTGGGAAATTGGCAAGTTTTTACTACATATAAACAGCATCATCTCTTTAAATAAATCTGGTTTCAAGTTGTGAATATTTGAAATTGGACACCAACATTTTAAATCAGTCGAAATCAAATAAAATACCTTTTTTTATTTGAAAACTAATTTGAAAAGTAAAAACGTTTTCTCAGTCTTTGATATTTAAAACCTTTTTTTTCTAAATAAGTGTAATGAAATTAGTAGTAATAAGTTCAATTTCTAAAAGCACAAAATTTTGAATCTAAATAATTTAAAATCGAAAGATTTAAAATTATAATATTGCAGACTAAAAGTTATTTAGAAAATAAAATAGATTTCTGAATGTTTCTAAGTATTATTATTAAAAAAAGAAAATGTCAATTATAAATAGCCTATTAAAATTGGAAAATAATGCTGTTTTTAACATTTTCCTACCTCACCGGTAGCGACAACCAAAAAACTACTTGTACTGACAATAATATTTCTAGAAAATTTTTTAATGATTTCGGTTTTATTTTAAAAGGTTAACTTTAAGTTTCGACTTTCTGCAGATTTCAAAATATGTTGAGAAAGAATTTTGAAAATGATAGGATGATTTTTTTAATTTTTCAGAATGTTAACAAATTTTAGGAGAAACAAATTGTTTCAACAGATATTCAAAAGTTTTGAAAAGATTAGAAAATAATTTAAATCTTGAGAATTTTGAAATCTTTTCAGAGCATAAAAAAATTTCTTAAGTTTGTCAGCAAAATTTCAAATGATTTCTTATTGTCAAAAATTAATTCTCAGAGAATGTTTGAAAAGATTTTGAAACCTTTTAAAAGATTTTGAAAGTTATCAAAAAAAGAATCTAGAAGATTCTAAGGTAATTTTAAAAAAAATTTTAATTAAAAAAAACGAATCATTTTAAAAGTTATTTAGAAGGTGTACCAGCTTTAAAAAGATTGAAGATTTCTGGAAAAATTTGAAATATTTTTTTAATTTGAAAATTAATTTTCAAAGATAATTTCCACAGATTTCAAAAGGTTTCTAAAAATGTCGACAAAAATCTGAAAGATTTTAAGACCATTTTTTTAATTTTGTAAGATTTTCCAAATGTTTAGAAAATTTTTTTAAAATTTTTAAAAATTTTTTTAAATTTTAAAAAATTTTTTTAAATTTCTTCCAAACTTCTGAAATTCCTAAATATCTTTTAAACCGTCCCGAGTTTTTCCTAATATTTTGTAAAATCCTGTAATTGAAAAAATATATTTCTTTCAGATTTTCTAGTTTGTTTTTTCAATATATCTGAAATCTTCAAAAATCGTTTCAAATTTTCTCGAAAATCTTAGGGAAATTATATTTATATAACTGAAAAAACAAAGCGATAATACTTACTTCCTCGGCCTCTTTTGTACAGTCAATAAAATGTAGAAACTCTTGAATTATAAACATTGAAAAGTGAAATTAAAATTTTTTTATGCAAGCGCTCAGTAATTTAATCGTATAAAATTAAAGCTATTAACACTTCTTAATCAACAAAATTTTAATAAAGTGCTTTTATACTGCAAAATATAATTTTTTTCAACCTTTATAAATTGTACAGTTCAGAGATTCAGATTCATTAAAAAAAATATAAATCCAGGTTATTGTTTTCAAAGCTGCAAATTGAAGAATGAATCAATGAATGTTTTAATTTATATCATTCGAAGCAATTTTAAGCTAGAAACATTAAAGAAAGAAACATTAAACAATTAAAATGTGTTTCGACTAAACAGTTTTTAAATTCGAATTTAAATAAAAAATTAAATCATTCTTTAAGTAGTTTTAAATAAACATCAATTATATATTGAATTTCTGTTCAATTGTCATTCATAAATAACAATTTATTTTTGCTTTGAAATATTTTTAAATATATGCCTTTAAATTACTTTTTCCAAATAAAAAATAATTTTTCGAGGAATATCAAGAATAAATTATTGTTATTATCTTAAAACCTTTAATAAACCCTTAAAAAAACTTCAACGTCTTATTAAAAAATCTTTTTAAAAAAGTTGAACATTTTGTTTCATAATCTTCAAAAATCTACATTTTGTTCTACATTTTTTGAAATCTTTGCAAAACGACCTGTAAGTTATACTCTACTCAAAACAGTTATACAAAATTCATATAATTATTATTTATACCACAAAATCCCTTCATTTGATTCATATTAAGAATACTAACAATTTTTCTGTTTTCTTAAACAGGGCCAAGTTGCACCACCACCCGTGAGTTTTACTTTATTCAGAACAGTTATTCAAAATTCCTATATATTATATATTTACATTTTTAAATAAAATTTGCTATCATATGGAATTTGTGTGACATTTCAAATTATCAAACTGCAATAGATTTGATAACTAGCACTTCTGTCAGTGATGCCAATGTTGGCGCCTTTTGCTACTGCGCTTGCGTTCGGGCCGCGCACTGGCTGGCCGCAGTTGGCGCGCAATTCAAAATTGGAATTTAAACAATTCTTGTAATTTAAATAAATAGTTATTGAAAAATGCACAAGAATGTATATAAATTTTACAACTTCTGATTTTAGACTTCTGAAATTAAATGTTTTGTGAAATATAAGTTATTCTTTGGAAGTCATAGAAAATAAACTGTTATTTAAGAAATATATGTCTTATAAATTATTTTTTGACTAAAATCAAAAGTTGTACAATTTCTATACATTCTTGTGCACTTTTCAATGATTATTTATTCAAATTACAAGAATTATTTTTAATTCCAATTTTGAATTGCGCGCCAACTGCGGCCAACCAGTGCGCGGCCCGAACGCAAGCGCAGTAGTAAAAGGCGCCAACATTGGCATCACTGACTTCTGTTAACTAAAATTATATTTCTTGTAGCAAAGTCCCATAGATTGTGTCGCGGAATGTAGAGTACATCAGTATGTAAGTATACAAAATTTTAAATAGTCTTTTTGATACCGAAAACGGATTAGTTCTCCCAAAATCATAAACTGAGAAAATATATTTTCTAGGAGGGAAGTATCGACGACGTTTGTATATCTTCTGGTTTTGAAAGTGAGATTGTGTCCCCAGAGCATTTCCAGTGCTTAAGAGGATGTGGAATAAGTAATGTAGCAAGATATTTTTTTATTTTCTGAAAATTAATTGTTTGAATAACTTGAAATATTGCCTTTACAAATAATTTTATTTTGGACGATTAAAATTTGAAATATGTCAAACTCGCACGCTTTTAAAACGAAATTGTTTTCCTTGTCTCTAAAATATTTAATGCGAAATAATTCAATTTGAATTTTTTTATATGTTAAATATAACATATACAATTCTTAAAGAAGGATTAGGTTTTTAAGACGGAATAATCATTTACACTATAATAAACAGTAATGATTATTTTAGATGTCGTAAAAATACATGATGGACCTTGTGAGTTTGAGCATCGAATTCATCATTTATCATGGACAACACCACCCCCAACTGTGAGTTTTACCTTGCTCAGTACAGTTATTTTCAAATTTAAATATTATATATATTAGACTGGTTCAAAAAAATCGACAATTTTTTTGTTCGAAACCCCCACATAAAAACTTCCGGAAAGGTGTAAAAAGACGCCTGTGAAAATCAGAGCTCCTAATATTAATATTCAGAGGTCGCCCATCGCGAATTTCTATGTCCCATTTAGATAGCATGTGAATTTTTTTTTATTTGGTGTTTTGTAACTCTTGAAAAGTTTAATGAATTGCTAAGAACATAACATATTCTTGTAGGTAATTCGACGCTCTACAAAAAAGGTCTATTATGATTTTTTCATAAATTTACTCCTTCAAAAGTTATTTAAGGTTAATGTTGAACACATAATAAATTTATCGTTTTTTTTTCTTAGTTTTTGGCATAAATTTGAAATTTATCACTAATTATCGTAATAGTTTTTTCGGAATTTTTATAGTTTAGAATTTTCTCTGAGAAAACAATAATCTAACTCAAATCATCACATTATCAAGTTTAACATTATTTGAAAATTTGTCTTTTATTGTTCTTACCGAGAAAACGTAAAATTTTTTAAAGACCTTGCGGTAGTAAATGATGTAGCAGGACGCGGTATTGCATTAATTGATGAATTGTCGACAATTTCCATATTGTAACAAGAAAACATTAAAATAAGAGTTAATGTTCGTAATGATCATTTTAACGCCAAAACTTATAAATAATGTTGTTTTACTATTAATATTCGAAATTGTCTATATTGAATTTTATTTTTATACTATACTAAATACAAAACAGTATGTTTCTGAAAGTGACGTCTTTTCATTAGTATCTGAATTATCTTGATACTTAATAGATGCAAACTACTATTTTAATAAAAAATAAGCAGGTAATACATAAAGATACTGAGCTTTTCGATTTAAAAATTGTTGCACGCTCTTTTCTTTAAATAAAATTATAAACTATAAAATTTCTGAAAAAAATATTACGATAATTAGTGATGAATTTCAAAAAATTTCCGAAAATTAAGAAAAAAAACGAGAAATTTATTATGTGTTCAACTTTAACCTTAAATAACTTTTGAAGGAGTTTATTTTGTGAAAAAATTATGAGAGGCCTTTGTTGTAGAGCGTTGAATTCCCTACAAGAATATGTTATGGGCTTAGCAATTCATCAAGCCGTTGAAGAGTTGAAAATTTCCAAATTAAAAAAAAAATTTCACATGCTATTTAAATGGTAAATAGAAATTCGCGATCAGCGGCCTCTAAATATTAATATTAAGAGCTCTGCTTTTAACAGGCGTCTTTTTACACCTTTCCGGAAGTTTTTATATGGGGGTTTTGAAAAAAAAATAGTCGATTTTTTTGAACCACCCTAATATATGGAATTTATGTGCAGTTGCAAATCATCAAATTATAAAAACTTTGAAAAATAGTACCTCTACTACTGAAAACTATATTTATTGTAGGAAGATCGCCGTATCAGCTGTGGCCGGAGATGCAGAGTAAGTAAAACAAAATTTACACGGTCTTTCTCTCATCGGAAAACGATCAGTTTTCCGCAAATTTGTTAACTGAAAACAATATATGTATACGTTTTTAGGAGACTGGAACGAGAAATCTTTGCGTATATGATGGTTATACTGAATGGACTATGAATGTAGGGTATCACGTCTGCTTGCGTGGATGTTTAATAGGTCAGTTGTGTATCAACGCATTTTCTTATCTTCAGGAAATAATTTTTTTGAATATCATAAAATACTGCTATTATAAGTGATTCACTTTTAAGCGTTTAAAATTTGATATATAATAATCTCGAATGCTTTAAACATAATAAATTTTTACTTTTAAACATTAAGTGCATAATAAGAAACATTATTAATCATTCTTCAAGCTCCCCTAATCCTACATAGAGGAGCATGTCCTGAAATGGATCATCCGTTGCCAGCTGCAGTATGAAATCGTTTGTGAAAAACAACATGCATTCCATGTAATCCATGTAATAAAATACTTGAGTGTGATAATTGCAAATGTTCAATTATTTTCCATGCTTGCATTTTAGATTATAATTACAGCAAATAAATTAGCGTTATTTACGACCTTTGCCTCTAAGAAAACGTGTCTACATATAGTATTTACAGACTTAAGACTTTAATTGTAGACAAACGAAATATAAATGTTCAAAGTTCTGCGGAATCCTTTGAGATATTGATACATCCATTAGAGTACGATAATGAGACCTTTAAAATCGCTTAGAATGACAGAAATCCTATACAATTTGTTTGATAGCTTTGGCATTCTCTGAAAAAACCTCGAAAAGAAGAGTCTCGAGTGATGCTAAATTGTAACCTTAAATAAATCAAAAACACAATTTTAGTTTAATGCATTATAGAGCACTTTAAAAGCATGAAATTCACAAAATCTAGTAGGCTTGTGCATAACAACACATCACTTTATCTATCTGTGAGCTATCTGAGCTATCTGTGAGGCAATGAATCCTTGCTTTATTTCACACAAAACCTCAATTTCTTAAAAAAATGGATTTCGGAAGAACATTTTTTAAAAATTTTCTGATAAGCAACATCTACAATATGTTAACAGAAACAAAAATTTGGAAAAAAACACACTTCACAAATTTTCCGTGAGCAGTTTGGGGTTATGTCCTCCACTATGCAACTAAAAAAGGAACTTTATTCTAAATTCAAGGCATAGATGTAAACTTCTTGAATCTCTCAAAACTTCAGCATGTAATTCTTCGAAACACTTACATTTTCAAGCCATCTTTCACTTTTTTCTAATTCATTCGGAATTTTTTACTTCGGTCCGAACAGGAGTCTTGAAGAGGGACTGGTAACAGTCCAAAACGTTTACTAATAAACTATACCTAAAAAGATTTAACAAATCATTAACTGCTATTTTCATGAAATGGCGCAAATTGCCCTGCAAATTTTCCGTGTTCTTCAAAAGTGGTTTTATTTTGACTGAAATGTAAATGTTTTTGGAGAGTTCAGATGTTTTTTCCCGTAAGAGTTCGGGTACTTCAGTGCACTGACAAGCGATCAAATGTAAAATCTGTCCCCGCACGTATTAGGTTCAAATTTACATCATAGTTTCATGCCAATGTGAAGTATAATTTCGCCCAATGATAAACTTAAAATTGCATTTTTGAGTGACTTATGGAGGGGGAAAGTAAAATAAAAAAGTGGTTTTTCTAGAAAACGACGTAACCGATTTTGAGGGAAAAATATATGTTACATACATCAATGAGAGTAATGTGAAGAAAAATATGAAAAAATTTTGATGAAAAATAAGATCAAAAAAAAATTTTTGAAATAATTTTTTTTTTGTTTAACGTCATATTTTGGAGATATACCTACAATTTTCTCTGAAAATATCTTCAGATTATCAGCTTGAACATATATTTTTGCTGAATTTTTTGTGGAGGTATAACATGGGTAAAAAAAATAAAAACCATGCGTGCAGCGCTACGCTCATACAGCACCCTCCCACACGGCTGCGGAATGCTACCACCAAGCGGCTCAATCTATTTTCATGAAAAAAAGTGTCATCAATATCAATGAGACCATCAAGATAAGAATTCTGTTGAAAAATACATCTCTTAATTTTCTGGCAGGAAAATCCTTAAGTTATCTTCTTTAACATATATTTTTTCCGATCTCTTTCTGTGTTTCGATCTTATCATGACTAAAAAAATCACACACGCAGCGCTGGCCTGTGCTACAAAGGACGTCTGCAGTTAGCCTACATAAATCATAGTTCCCAGAGTTTACCACGAGGAGGTTGCAGTACGTTTTAAGACTCCTTATCGGGGTGCTTTTGATGTGTAAACATCTTAGACCTCGATATGGGGAGTCGCGCCTGATTCAAATGAAACCATGGCTAGAAAGTGTAACGAAAGCCTCTGACACACGCGTTGTGTCTTATGTCATAGAGTGCAGTTCCATCGACCAAGCTTCGGCGGCGTGGCGTCGCTTATACGTGAGTGGCGCGGCGTATCCAGTGGCTTAGAGGTGGAGGGGATACATAGGTTGGAAAGAGAAGGCGGATACCACTCTCGGACACCTCGCTTACTCCTGTGTATCCCCTCCATCTCTAAGCCACTGGATAGGCCGCGCTACTCACGTATAAGCCTAACCCACGCCGCCTAAGCTTGGCCGATGGAACTGCAGTGACAGACCGGAGGCTTGCTTCTCTTCACCCACCGAAAGGAGCCCTTCAGTCCCCCCCTCCTCTCTCTCTCTCTATCTTTCTCTCTCTCGAATAATAATAATAATTGTTAAAACAATTGTAAATCATTTACAAACAGGAGGAAAATATGTTGTGCAAGATGCTGTGTCTAATTTGTAAAAAAGAAACAATTCTCAATATTTTTCTTACAATTTTTGAGTACTTAGATGTGTAATACTAATGATAAGTGTCATAATTATCGATTTTCCATAATGAAATATCAATTTTCATTATTCTTCTTCATGAAATATAATTAGCGTAATTCTAAATGTAGATACGTAACATAAGTGCGAGACAATGTGTTCTTTCAGAGAACTCATATCGGTCCGCATCGGTATTTTATAAACAAAGCTTGACTAAGCAGGCAAAGGAGAGAATGTGTTTTAGGAAATAAAATAGTTTGAAGAATGAATCAATAAATTTTTTAAGTCTTCAAAATTATATCATTTTCAAACAATTTTAGGTTGAAACCCTACAATCAAAGGATTTTACATTGTTCTTAAAACATTAAAATTTAAAAATGTCACTTATAAATTAAAAATTAAAAATAATGAACATTTTTAAGTTTAAATTCAGCACTCTGAAATTTTAATGATTGGAGTCTTATTTTATTTAAAATAAATCAAATTCAATTTGTTTATTTTTGAATATTTAATTTTTACTTCATTATTTTAAATTTATTATAACAGACATAGCGAACCTCAAAGCATCTCCAGAGTTCTTTCAGAGAAATCATATCGGCCCGCATCAGTATTTCATAAACAAAGCTTGACTAAGCAGACCTGGAAGAGACTGTGTTTTAAGAACTAAACGGTTTGAACAATCAATGAAGAATTTTGTAAGTGTTCAAAATTATATCATTTTCAAACAATTTTAACTTAAATACAGTACAATTTAGCGATTATAAGTTGTTTCTTGATAAATCTACATTGAAAAATGTCATTTACAAATTAGAAATTTAAAAAATGAAACAATTAATTTTTTTAAGTTTAAATTCAGCACCCTGAAATTCGAACGATTCGAGGTTTATTTTATTTTAAATAATTCAATTTTATTTAGTTTATTTTTGAATATTTGATTTATAATTTCTTATTTTGACAATATTAATTAAAACTTTTTTGAAAATTGAAAAAAGATTTTGAGTTTTCAATCGGACGCATACATTTCTTTAATTACTAAGGCTTTCGAATTGAAATAGTTCAATTTTTAACGTAAAAATCTATAAATTATTTAGTAATGAACAGATTCAGAATCGTCTTATAAAATCAGTGTTATTATTATTCAATTGTTAATAGTCATACTATAGTTCAATTTTAAAAATAAATACCTAATTCATATTTACAGTTGAACAAATTTAACATTTTTTTACATGTTTAATTTCAAACGCTTCAAATTGATTTATAATTGTTTACGTGTTCAAAATTGCATTTTGAAATTTTTTAAATAACAAATTCATGTTCAGAAAAAAATCTTCAAAATTAGACCAAAAACAATTAAAAAATGGTTATTTCCGAACTTATTGATATTTTCCGGAAACATTAACTTTTAACATTAACCTTTTATGCAGTAATCCAGAGAAAATCTACAGTTTATTATTATTAAATTTTTATACTCCTACATACATGTGCGTGAGTTATTATTTGCTTTATGCAAGACTTCAATTTCATTTAACGTTTACCGAAGATGTTTACACATAAATCTGTCTTGGGTCGTAGTTTAGGACGCACGTGATGTTTTTCTAATGTGAGTCTGTAAAGAACTTATAGGAATTTGGGAAATCTAGTGCAGAAGAATGCGGAAAGTCAGGTTTAGTCTGCCGCTGTCCCCTGAACTCCCTTCACAATATATTGTAGGACCGGTCTAGGCGACATGTAGCATAAGGGGCGTTTTGCAGTCTTTCGGCTACCCTTAGCCCAAGTTGTATCGTCTTGAAAACTCTTAGACAAAATAAAGAATACTTCCACTGTTAAAAAAGTAACAAAGTGAATTCATTACCCTCACCCTGTTACAAATTGGCGATCCTGCCAAGATAGTGGCAAACGATCCTTTGAAGAATTAGCTATGGCAATACAAGGAATCAAAAGGCCCTATCTTTGATTCGAACCTCGAATACAATCTTGAGAACGACGGTTCTCCCAGGAAGGACTCCGGACTTCTCTACGGAAAGTTCGTAAAACAAGGAACCTACAAGGTATTGGGTAAAATTAAGAGCTGAATTAAGTACACCTTATTCTACGTAAACCCGATTACCCGAAAGTTCCGTAATGAGAATTTTGGGTACGCAACAAACCGCGGTGAAATCCTAGAGCCTGTGAAACAGCACAGTAAGACTCAGAAAAAGACGAGGAAAGAAAAGCAGCATAGCAGCAATCACGCAGCCGAGTCGGAGATACGTCACCGAACACATCCAAGCAGACAAGGACAACGCAGAGAACTACCACCTCCCGTTTGCAGCCGTCGCCGGAAGAAAAAAAAAGGCTAGTAGTTATAAATTAAGATGGAGTTTCAGTCTTCTTTTCAGTCGTCGAATAAATAATTTTAACTACGCAAAGTTAAGGTGAAGTGAAAGTGAAATTAAGTTGAAGCAAAGTTTAGAAAAAAATAAATAAAAATTTCTATATAGGGAACCGTTGGTATACTACGCGTGCTCGCTATCTCTGCCACCGTTAATTAAAAAAAAACTTGAATCCGAATTAACCTTGTATGTACTATATGTAGACGGATTGTACAAGTGAGGGTTATAAAAAATTTACCAACACAAAAATTGTAGCGCGATCGCGACACCATTTACACCCGACAGTCGCAATTAGGAAAAATTATACAGCCTGGCCTTTCACGCCTATAGGGATAACTTATCCACAAATTACGATAAACAATCCGAGACCAATAGTTCAGACAACACTTTTCCGAATACCCATACTCACAGATCGGACAACATGAGCTTGCTGACTTCAGACGAAAAACTCGAACTAATTCTGTCTAGGATGGAAGTTTTGGAGGATGCAGTAACAAAACTTACTGTCGAAAACGGCAGCCGGGTTGACGAAATTTTCCGATTAACACAAAGATTGGACATCCCGGCGAATGTAGAAACAGACACGGATGGAGGTATTATCACTTCCGATAATGATGAGGAACACGAAACAGAATCGCTAATCATCGGAAAATAAAAAGTAGCGTAGAAATGAACGTTGAGAATGAGGAGAACAACGCGGACGAAGAAAGTAACGCGGAAGGAAACGATAATGAGAACAGCGCGGAGGAATCACGCGAACGACAAGAAAATCGACCCCTCGTGCTAATAAGACCGACCAGTGCCATCCCTACCAATGCAATTGAAAGTAACGTGGACGAAGCACGTTAAACTGTGAGACTGCCGAGAGCTCAACCCCCCGTGGCTCTGAGACAGCCCCCTTCTGGTACTATTCCTGCTAAGGAAATAATAAGAACTATAAAGACTCTAACAGGGCAGGATGACATGGGGGTAGAAGACTTTATACGATTAGTAGAAAGGGCACGAGACAGGTGCTCTCAACCCGACTTGCTGTTAGACTTCGTTTTAGCAGAAAGGATCAGACAAAATGCAGGAAGGGCAATTAAGTACTTAGAAATTACCAATTTTAACACTCTTTTTGATGCCTTGAGAAAAAATTTAAATCTGACAGGTTCAGTTTCCGCTCTTAGATCTAAATTAGAAACATGCAGACAAAGTCCTACAGAAACAATACAAAGTTTCAACGGGCGTTTTAGACAGACCGTGAACGAAGTAAAATATGCAGTGCAATCAGAACACACCCTCAAAAGATATGTGCTTAACTTGAGAAAAGAAATCGGACTGCAAGTTAAAGCCCAAAACCCAAAGAGCCTATGCGAGGCCCAGTATCAGACTGCAGAGATGGAGATCTGGTTAAAAGAATGTCAACCAGTACGCCCACCAATACAGCCGCCTATGCGGACGCACCCTCGGACGCGATGCGCAATGGCGTACCTGCGGTAAAACCGAAGTTAAATTGCCATAAGTGCGGAAGACTCGGGGATTTAGCAGCACAGTGCAATGCTAAAACGCAGAATTTTCAGCCAGGACAGTTCCAAAATCGACACCCACAAAACCCCGTGAGGAATATCTAGAAAATCGAGAACCAAGAGGATGGCCAGAATTATTAATAATTTCAAGAAATGAGTCCCGAAGAAATAAACGAACAACTAGACTACGAGGAGAATGCAGCATTTCAAATATCAGCGGAAGATTATTATCCATCAGGGGTAAACACTCAAATGGACTGATTTACAGCTTACTGGTCGACTCTGGTGCAGCGATTAACCTTATTAAGGAAAACAATGTGCCAAAGGAAGTCAAGGTATTCCCCATGAAAAAATATTTCGTCATGGGAAAGGACCGACACTACTCACATTATGCCACTTATATTAATTACTTTGGAAAAAAAACATCTTTTTCACATAGTAGATGATGATTTTCCTTTGCCAGAAGCTGGAATCATAGGGTTATCCTTTTTCAACCAATATTCAAGATATTGGATTACGCCGCAGTATCTAATCCTAGAAAACAAAAAATTACCTCTACATGATGATGGACGTTTCATGAGTGGCAACACAGCTCAAATCAACAGAATAAGCATTGATGAACCGGACCAAGAAGTATTCATTGAGGATAATCCTAATATACCGGACGGGATTTACTCAATCAAAGATAGTCAACTAATGGTCCCATATTACAACTATGAGGGGAACCCCACACTGATCAAAGTACCGAAATACGAACCTATCCAGAATATAAGGGAAGTACATAGGGCAACTGTTAGTCAGAAGGAAGCAACTATTGGACATCGACTGACAGATTTACGAGATAAAACTAGGCTGCAACACATAGAAGAGGAGATCCGCGAAAATTTATGGAAAGGCATAGCGTCTTACAATGACATCTTCCATCTGGAAGGAGATCCACTGCCCTGCAACGACCTAGTGGAACACGAGATTGTCCTTAAGTCAAGAAAAATAGTCAACATAAAATACCAGTGATAGATGATATCCTAGATCAGTTAGGAGAAGCTAAATTTTTCTCAGCCTTTGATTTAAGCTCCGGTTTCCACCAAATACCTATGGTAGAAAAATAAAAAAAATATACAGTTTTCTCAACAGCCGAAGGGCACTTCGAGTTCAGCAGGTTGCCTTTTGGATTAAAGAATGCCGCATCCACATTTCAACGAATGACGGACAGAGCATTAAGAGGATTAGCAGGAAAAATATGTTTTGCCTATCTGGACGACATAGTTGTATTCGGATCTACCCTGGAGGAACATAATAATAACCTCTCTACAGTTTTCGAAAAACTGAGACAGACAGGTCTAAAGCTTCAGCCCGATAAGTGTGAATATCTACGCCCTGAACTTGAATACCTCGGACATGTTATCACCAAAGATGGAGTGAAACCCAATCCAGCAAAGTTAGAAGCAGTACAAAATTTCAGACAGCCTAGAAATGTAAAAGAAATCCAATCATTCTTAGGACTAGCTGGCTATTATCGGAAATTTATACGGAATTTCTCATGCATAGCGAAACCTTTGACAGAGCTAACGAAAAAAGATACAGTATTCAACTGGTCACTCGAATGTCAAGAGAAAACTTTGCGCTTCTAAAAAATAAACTTTGTGAAGCTCCAGTGCTGAGATACCCCGACTACTCAAAAGAGTTTCTATTAACAACCGACACCAGCAAAAAAGGTCTAGGGGCAATTCTGTCCCAAGAAGGACACCCATGCTGTTACATTTCAAGAACATTAAATGGAGCAGAACAGAATTACAGCACATCCGAGAAAGAACTTCTAGCCATCGTTTAGGCAGTTAAACGACTCAGGCAGTATCTGCTGGGAAGAAAATTTAAAATTCAAACTGACCACCAAGGTCTGACATGGTTAAATAACGTCAAAGATGCTTCGTCCCGATTACTAAGATGGAGATTTAGACTAAAAGAATACGAATATGAAATCCAGTATGTAAAAGGTAAGGAGAACACAGCTTCTGACTGCCTATCACGATTGTTTCCAATCACGGATCCTTCAGATGAAGATGTTGAGGAAAGTGGTTCAGGAAGTGAGCTCTCCGATGAAGAAACCACGAGCGCTTCACGAACAGCGAAACCAGCCCTGGCCAAGAAAATGGCTGCAGACGATCTCATATCTGATGAAGAAAATTTATTGGATCAACGAGAAGGATTCTATCAGGATTATCTCGCATGAAAGAAAGAGAAAACTCCCACCCGGGAAGTAAAGAAAAAGAAAGAGCCTGCGGAAAACTGTGGGTAGAAATCACGAAGTCACAATTTGGAGATTATCAGGAAGAGTTGTGGTTGAGATTACTCAACCTTAAAGTCAAAGACTTCATAGATAAGAAATTGACAATAGTACGTCTCCTGTCCGCAGACCCAATGATTACACCATTAGAAAAACTCAAAATTCAAGAAATAATAAGTTTTCTATGCCACCGATATCCCACACTAAGCTTCCACACATGCTATAATGCCACGAGCGACCTGACAAATGAAGAAAAGAAACAGGTAATTAAGGAAGCACACGGATCCGTTATGGCTCAGCATTATGGTGAAAACAAAACTATCGAACGAGCAAGAACAATCGGTGAATGGAAAAACATGGAAGAAGAGGTCATTCACTTTGTAAAAAGATGCCCGGTCTGCCAGTTGCAAAAAACAACTAGGATCAAAAATCAGAGTGAAGCTGTTATCCCCGATACGCCAGTTGACCCCAACGATAAAATAGCTATGGACATTTTCGGGCCATTCCCAACCACTCGTTCAGGAAATAACTATATCCTGTCTATCCAAGACCAACTCACCAAATATCTCATTTTGGTCCTACTTAAAGACGCCGAATCCGAGAGAATGATTGAGGGACTTTTTGATCATTATAAATACATGTTTGGGTCCCCTAAACACATACTCACCGACCAAGGAGCCAACTTTGTTTCAGAACTTGTCCAAAATTTTGAGAATCTGTTTAGAATCCGACATATCAAGACTTCCACCTATCATCCACAATCGAACGGAAGTCTAGAAAGGTCACACTCAACCCTGAAAGACCTAATAAGAACATGCATGGAGGACAATACAGTTGAATGGGATAACACACTAAAAATCGTGACCATGGCTCATAATACCATGAAACATGAAGCAAATGGATATTCTCCTTTCCAACTCACTTTTGGAAGAGAACCAAACATCCCTTCTATGCTGAGCACAACACTTTCTATAAAGTACTCGGACCTTGTTCAAAAGTGGAAAGATAGGCATGAAAGATATCTTAACAGAGCCAGAGAGAGAATAATGTTGCAAAAAGAAAAGTACAAGAAACAGCAAGATGCAAGGATTATAAAATCACAAGGCATTTATGTACCCGGAGACCTGGTGAAGCTTATCAACCAAACACCTGTCAACAAGCTCTCTCCTAGTTGGAAAGGGCCCGCAGTTATCTTAGAAGCAATAGAAAATAACAACTACAAAATTGGTTTTGAGAATAAAACTCTAACCATCCATGCCAACCAACTAATGCCATTATTATTATACCATTAAGCCATTTCCCTTTCGGGGTAGGCGTGACTTGCTCGGTTGGAAAATACTATGTGTAATTTCAGATGTTCCTCGTATGGATTTGTTAACGCAAGTGGAAGCGAGTCTAGGAAATTACACCATAATAAACATCAACGGAAACACCTTTTTAGAGGAAGAAGGAAAAGCCCACCTTTACCACGAAAAATGGAATCTCATCATATCTGTGAACACAACCAATACACGGCAAAGATCTAATCTTATAGCCAACACAATCAAAGTTGCAGTGAAAGCCTGTGATTCTAGCTGTGCCGAAGATTACGAGATAAGAATGGTAGGTGAACGGTATGAACGACTACGCCAAAGAGAAGAGCTACTCCAAGAGGTTATGGGTATTCGACGAACCAAAAGAGGATTACTTAATGCTGTGGGAGAAATATCTAAAAGCTTATTCGGAACCATGAGCAACAGTGACCTTGAAGCTATCAATGAAGAACTTGACCAACTTTACTCAGATAATAAGGATTCAGCTACGGTAATGCAAAATCACACTAAAGTCCTAAAGTTATTGCTAGACTCTTCATCGACTGACTACAAAACTTTAGAAGGAAAGTTGCAAGCCGAAGCTGAGACCGCAATCTGATTACAGGTAGTCTGAATAACAACACCTAGTGCTGCATTTCGATACGAGAATTTTAAATATTTCGATCGGTCTCGTTCGTTTTCGAAACATATTCTAAAACCAACTTCTCGTGCATTCATTTCTTACCAATCATATCGTCTCATGTCTAACTTCCGATCAATTTCGAACGATAATATCGGAAAGATCAGGACTGTCGTAAAAGTTTCTCTAAATTTAAATGTACAGTCTCTGTATTAAGACGTTTATTTAAGTTACTGTAAAAAGTATTTTTTCATGCATATATGCAAATAAAATATATAAGTTGAACTGCATTCTGAAAAAATTGTACAGTTTTCTTTATAAAATAGATATGAGACTTTCATAGGAAAATTAAAAACAAAATAAATACTATTACCGTAAAACATTGGATTTTTTTAGTATTTTGAATAGATAAATATAATTTTTTAAATGAAATTATACCAACATAGTACAAATTGATAATAGAAAAATAAATTTAAATAACATAGTTGTTTTTAATAGTCTCATAATAATGAAAAATATTGATAGAAAATGTATTAAAAACACTAAAACTCAATTTTGTGTGTAACTCAAAATTTTTGTTGTAAAAATACCATTTACCATTAAGCCATTTCCCTTTCGGGGTAGGCGTGACACTACCCGATTCGGGTAGTGTTTCTAGGTTGATAACTTGTAGTAAATAACTACAAGTGTGGGCTCACCACACCCACGATGTGCCAACAGCACTCAGTTTTCTCGAATGGTCACCCATCCAAGTGCTAACCGCGCCCAACGCTGCTTAACTTCAGTAATCTGACGAGAACTGGTTTTTTCAGCGTGGTATGGCTGTTGGTCCTTGTTGGCTGTTGTAAAAATAGCTGGTAAAAAAACGAGAATCTCGTTACGATCGATCGTTTTCTTAAGAATCTCGATCGAATAAGACGAGACGATATTAGAGTATCGTAACGGCAAACCGAGATTAAGTAAATTATCGATCGAATCTCGTATCGTCTCGCTCGAATGCAGCACTAACAACACCAGAAATTTGTTCATAGCTTCTCAATTGATTGTATGCGGAATCCTGATTGACGAATTACATGACGATATCGAAACGGCATTAGTTGCCATAAATAATGGTAAACATGGTATAATTCATCCCAAGATTGTTACACCTAAAATATTAATGGACAAGATCCAAGAGTTTGAGACCATGCATCGAACTCGTTATCATCTTGATGCAAACCCGGAAAGCTACCAACACATCCTCGACCTCAGTGAAGTCAACGTAGCCTTAATCAAGAAAACTTTGACGTATGTTATCTCGATACCCGTACTCGAGCAAGAAGAATATGGGATTACTCATGTGATCCCTATACCTCAGGTAATACGAAACACTCACATATCCCTCATACCCGAACACGAATATCTATTCACCAGCAAAACTTCCTACCTTCCTACCGACCGCGAAACACTCAGTAAATGTAAATCACCTAGTGAGAGTTATATACCAACTACGAAAGGTTATATACTTTTTCCCAGTAGAAAGCTAACTTTAGATTTTCTCTGCCAAGACTCTACAACCTCGATAGAAGTAGGTACTAACATTCATATTCAGGGTTCTGGATGTAAATTTATATCAGATAATGTACAACTTTATTTAGAGAAAACCTCTACCTACGAAAAAACCACTGTATTAAACAAGGCGTACGAAACACCTTGCGATAAGAATTCGCTAGATACGCTAGAGAGCCACCTAATAACTCTACCTCGACAACTAGATATTAACGTGCTAAAGCAGATGAGACTTAGCCTAGATGATACGCAAAACTTGTTAAGCAAGATCGCTTCTCATCATAGAATACAGACTTGGAAAGAAAAGGCCTACGAATGGTTAAAGTATATAGAATACACTAGCATAGGATTAATCGTTTTATTTTACCCTGCTCAAATGCAGAGTTTAAAAAAAAATCAAACACTGCCTCCCTAAGAAGCTATGTTTCATTTGCGTAAAAACTCAGGTTCAGGCCAGCCCCACTGTGCATTAAGCAAGCGCTCCAACCCATGAGGTTATAACGGAAGTACCTATACCTGCAAATGTACCACTACGTGCAAATGTACCACTACGAATTAAAATTTAAAAAAAAGAGTTAAATTTTAGGGACTAAAATCTGTCTAAACGCATAAGGGGTGTTCGTCAGTCTTTCGGCTACCCTTAGCCCAAGTTGTATCGTCTTGAAAACTCTTACACAAAATAAAGAATACTTCCACTGTTAAAAAGAAACAAAGTGAATTCATTACCCTCACCCTGTTACAAGTCCCCTCGCCTCTCAGAAAAAGTGACCAACAGTGGAGAAAGTGACTGTCAGGCTGGAATCTGTTCCAACTTCAAGTTATACAATAATGAAGTTTAAATTTAAAAATGTTTGAGTTTGAATGTTTTAATTTAATTTAATTTTTTATTCAAAGCACTTAAGAAAAATTGGACGGAGAATTTTTTCTGCGTTTCAAGCAGAAAATATCCGTTGACCTCGTAAGCATTCGGCGTTTTGACAAGAGTAAGATAATAAAATTCAGACAATTTAGACTTTGTTCTAGATACACTGAATCTTTTCATGTTTTTTTTTTAAATTAAGTAAACATTTTTCCTGCGTATATTGAAATTTATTTACCAATGTGTTCTTTCGCAAGTGAGCTATCGTAAAAAAAGAAATCCTGCAAAACTCAGGACTTTTTTTAAGAAATTTTTCAAAGAACATTTTTTAAGTGCTTCTTATAAAAATGGTTAATTGGAAACTTTTTATTTCAAATTATTTTCATCTGTTTATAAAAGATTCTATGGTACAGATTTTACAATATTAAGATTCTGGTCTTCGAATATTAATGACCAGGGACAATAGAAAATTGGTCAAGGAATTTTGAAAATAAATTTGTGGGCCCATTTTGGTTAAAAATTCAACTGTTTTGTTGAAAATTCACATATTTTGGTAAAAAATTAACTTTTTTTAAATTCATATTTTGGTATTGAAAACTCGTCTTTTTGGCATAAAAATGCATCTGTTTTAGTAGAAATTTAATCTTTTTTGGATAAAAATGAGACTGGTTGAAAATTAATCTTCTTTAGTTTAGGATTCAAATATATTGTTAAAAATTCGTCTTTTATGTTTTAATCGAACTATTCATTATTTAGCAGTAAAATCTTTTTTGGTAGAAAATTGAACTACATGGTCAAAGGTTAAGGCACTTTGTTAAAAAATATGTTTCTGTTGTTGAAGATTAATCATTTTAGTTGAAAATTTAACTATTTTGTCGAAAATTGATCTTTTTTGATTGAATCTTGTTGGTTCGAAATTTCCTCTTTTTTATTAATAATTCCACTCCTTGGTTGAAAGAGAACTTTTTCATTGGTAATTCAACTGTTTCACAGAAAAATTGTATTTCGACTTGAAAGATTAACAATTTGGAATAACTTTTTCTTTTTTCACTGAAAAATCAACGGTTTAGTTGAGAAGCCATTTTTTGGTTGGAAAATCCATCATTATAGTTGAAAATTAATCTTTTTCCTAAAAATTTAACGTACCATTTTTGGTTAAAAGTTTATATTTTTTAGTTGAAAATTCGTGTATTTTTTCGAGAATTCCAATGTTTACTTGAAAATGTAACTATTTTAAGTTCGTTGTTAAAAGTTCTTTTTTTTCGGTCAAAAATACAACTATCTTGTTGACGATTTGTCTTTTTGATAGAAAATTCGTAATTTTCGATCGAAAATTCATTTGCTTTTATCGAAAATTTAACCACCTTCTACAAAATTCAATTACTTGGTTGAAAATGCAACTATTTCTGGTTAAAGTTTATTCTTTTTGTTTAAAAATTGGACCATCTGGTTGACAATTCATCTTCGTAGGTTGAAAACTCTACAATGTGGTCAAAAATTCAACTATTTTTTTGAAAATTAAATTATGTTGTTCAAAATGTAACTATTGTATTGAAAATGCGTCTTCTTTAGTAGAAAATTTAACTGTTTTTGTTGGAAATTCGTGATTTTGGATCAAAAATTTATCATCTATGGTAGAAAGATATTCTTTTTTTGGTTGAAACTTTTTTTAAATTTTTTAATTTTAAACTCAAATTGTTTTATTTGTTTATAAAAGATTTAATGTAAAAATGTTACAAGATTAAAATGTTGGTCTTGGAATAAAGTGGTCAGGAAACATCAAAAATTAATTATGGAAAAATGAGGGAAAAGTTCAAAAAATGCGAAAATTCATAACTTGTGGAAGAAATTTCATTCCAGTTAGTTTTAGTTGAAGATTCAACTATTTGGTTAGAAATTCGTCTTTTCAGGTTGATTTAAACAGTTTTTGATTTAACATTAAAATCTTCTTGGTGTTAAATATCAACTATCACATTTTTCGTTGAGAATTCATATTTTTTGGTTGAAAGTTGAAGTCTTTTGTTAAAAATTAAGTTTTTTTGGTTGAAGATTAATCATTTCAGTTGAAAATTCATCTCTTTGGTTGAACTTTTAAGTATTTTTTGGAAAATTATTTTTTTTCTATTGAAAATGAACTTTTTCAACTGAAAATATAACTATTCTACTTTTGATGTAACATTTATTTATTTTTTTTTTAAATTCAACTATTTGGTTGAAAATTCATGTATTTTGTTGAAAAATTATCTTTTTTTTGTAGAAATTTAACAATTTTTATTAAAAATTTCGCTATTGTGTGGAGTTTCTTTTTAACTTAAAAATTCGTTATTTTACTGAAAATGAAACCATTCTAAAGAATTTTTGCGAAGGCCTATACCGCAAGCAAAAATTATTATTACAAAAATAAATAGTTGCAGATTCATTATTTCAGTTGAAAATTCATCTGTTTGAAAATATATTTTTGTAGAAAATTAATTTTTTTAATTCAAAATTTAATTATTCCATTTTTGGTTAAAAATGTATCTTTTTTAGTTGAAAATTGAACTATTTCGTTGAAAATCCAAGCATTCTGTGAAAAAGACGTTTTTTATTCGGTAGAAAATTAATCTCCTAGGTTGAATACTAATCTTTTTTGTTGAAAATATAACTATTTGGTTGAAAGTTGAACACCTATGCTAAAAATTAATTTTGTTGTTTATGATTCATCATTTCAGATGAATTTTGTTGAAAATGTGTTTGTTTGTTTGACTAAAAGTTAATATTTCTGGTTAAAAATTTTATTTTTTGGTTGAAAATTTAGTTGATAATTCAATTAAGTTAAAATTCTAAAATTCATCTCTTATGGAAGAAATTTAATATGTTTTAGTTAAGCATTCAACTATTTTGTTAAAAATTCGCTCTTTTTGATTCATTTAAACTCTTTTTGATTTAACATTAAAATTTCTTTGGGTTTAACATCAACTATTACATTTTTTGTTGAGAGTACTTATTTTTCGGTTGAAACATTTTAAGTATTTTGTAAAAAATTCTTCTTTTTTTGTTGTTGAAAGTGAACTTTTATAACTGTACATATAAGTATTCCATTTTTGGTTTGAAATTTCTCTTTTTTAGTACAAAAATTCAACTATTTGGTTGAAAATTCATGTATTTTGTTGAAAATTTGTTTTATTATTATTTAAAAATTAATTCTTCACTGAAAATGTAACTATTCTAGTTGAAGATTTATCATTTAAGTTTAAAATTCATCTCTTTGGCTCAAGTTTGAAATATTTTATGGAAAATTCTTTTGGTTTTTGCTGAAAATTAATTTAAAAAATTCAATGTCGAAAAAGAATCTAGAAAATGTTAAACAACATTTTCTTATGTTACAGGATTTCAGAAAATGTTAGGAAAAATTCAAGTCTGTTAAAAAGATATTATTTTAGGACTTTTAGAAGTTTGGAAGAAATTTAAAAGTATTTTTAATCTCATCAAAACTTTAAAAAATTTTATTAATTTTTTAAACTGACTTGAATTTTTCCTAAAATTAAACAAATTCAGCGACATTAAAAAAATTTGCTTAAAATCTGAGATGACTGAAAAATCCCGAAAAATAAAATTTTCGACACTGTATAATTCCCTAAAAAGAAAATTTCCAAAATTATAGAATTACCGAAAATATTTAAAATTTCTGAATTGGGAATTTCATGGACAATAAAATTCCCGACAGTTTTTAATATTACCGACACCGGAAAATTTCCAAATGAAAAAATTCCCAAATCTAAATAACTAGAAAATTATTTTATTAATAAATAAATAATAAAATAATAAATGAAATACACAATATGTTCATCAAATTGAAATATTTCATTAATTATTATTTATTATATTATTTAACAATTTCCTCTTTTTCAAAATTAAAAAAAAAAACTTTAAGAATTTTAGAAATTTTTGTCAAAGATTCTGGTTATTGAAAGAAGGGCTTACAAATTATCCTAATGGCAGTTTTAATTTCGATTCAAATTGAAAAAGTTGAATACTTTTGAAAATTTAGAAAATTAAAAAAATATATAAAAAGTTAGTTTTCTGATAGACTAAGAAACTTAATTAAAATTTTTTACTAGTTATAAATTATCATGAAATTTGAAATATCAAAAAAAGTCAAGAGAAGAAAATCGTTGTTTTTTGAAAGCTCTACAAGATTATATTTTTCATCAAGAATTTTTTATAGGACGCGTAGTTTTTGTTTTTATCATAAAAAATAAGAATCAAAATTTAAAAAAAATTAAATTTTTGGAAAAACGAGATAAGGTACGAAAATAAATTAATAAACAAAAGTTGTTCACCCAAAAAGGATCCAAAAATTCGTTATTTATCATTTTTAGGGAGGACGAGTAGATTTTTTTTAATCGTAAAAAATAAGATTAAAAATAAAAAAATTAAATTTTTGGAAAAAGGACACAAGAGACGAAAAAAATGAAAAGACATAATAGTGTTGAACATAATGTAGAAAAGTTCACGAGATACGTGATGAGAATGTGTTCGTTAAAGCCGAAGGAGCTTTAACAAAAGAGAATTCACAATCGCCAAATGATAGTTGTCGATGCTTTGACCTTTAATTTTAAAAGGTCTGTGCTTAAATGTGGGGGAAATACAATATATACAATATCTCTATATTTCCCAAATTATATGTATATCGTTACTAAAAAATTAAAAATACAGAAAAAAGAACATTCTTTAGAAATCTTAGGAAGGAATAGTTTTATTTTTGCACTCTGTACCGCCATTTTCCTCATTTAAATTTTTTTTTGTTTTTCTTCCAAATCTTGAAACAGCAAATAATTTCAAGATCTTACAATGTGTGATAATTTATTACTTGCAAACACTAAACATTTTAGGAGAAAAACAGGAAATCTCAATAAAACTCCTTATCTTCACCATTGCGACAGAGTACGCTCTTTTTTGCTGATATCAGGAACCATAAAAGTGTCTTAATTATCAAATTGTGAATCAAGCAGATTTTATACATACCAATTTTTAATTTTTTATATGAGGTTTAAATCATTCAAACTTATGTATCACGCAACAAGATTTTTTTTCACATTGAGAAATTTTACATTTGAAAGAAATGCATATTTTACTCTACCCCGTAGAGAAATTTCAGAGTGGCCCTGGTCGGGGCCAGAGCTGGCCTCAATTAGGTATCCCGATTTGGGCCAGACTCGAAATGAAACGCCTAATCCCCCTGATCGGTCCTGAACAGGCCCCTTCTAATTTTTAATAATAAAAATATTATTAAAATATAATTTATTTAATGAAAAAGTGAACAATTAATTAAGAATATTAAACTTTATTACTCAAATATTTGAAAACAATTATCGTTAATTTTACAGAGAGTTTAAAAGTCTTTGTAATCTGTCGCGTCAGCTATCCTTGTAACGTATTCAACAATAAAGTTGATTTAGATTAGAAAAGATGTTTGGAAAGCGATGTTGTTTGTCTGAGTGATATAATTTATAGAAATATAATGTTAAAGATGGTAAAATGATGTACTTCAGACCAAAAGAATATTTATTCTTTTGGTCTGAAGTATTTCATTTTACCATCTTTAACATTATATTTTTATAATAAACTTTATATAAATATTTTGAAAAATATTCTGCAACTTGTTAGAATTATGTATTTTGTTGAAAATTCATCTTTTTTGATAGAACATTTTTTGGTTAAAAATTTAACAATTTTGTTGAAAATTGGTATTTTTGCTCGAAGTTAATATATCAGAGTTTTTATCTGAAAAATTAACTATTCCATTTTCAGTTGAAACTTTATTATGTGTATTTTATGAGATAAAAATTCGACTATTTGGTAGAAAATTTAAGAATTTTGTTCAAAAGTCGTCTTTTTGGGTAGAAAATTAATCTTTTTTGTTGAAAATTCAACGATTTGGTAGAAAATTCATATTTTTTGTTAAAAAGTCGTCTTTCTGGGTAGAAAATTATTCTTGTTTGTTGAAAGTTCAACTTTTTGGTTGATAATTCAACTAGCTCGTGAAAAATTTATCTTTTTTATTGAAAATGATCTTTTTTGTGAATTTTTTTTTTTAAAGTCACTGTTTTCTAAAATATTAGACTTTTTAGCTTAAAAACTTTACTCTTTTGTAGAAAATTCAGCTTTCATGGTAGGAAAGTTAGCTTTTTTGGTTGTAAATAAAACTTTTTGATCAAAAATAAACTGCTTTCTAAAAAATTTGTTCTTCTGCTTGAAAATTCTAATATTTGATTGAATTTTAATCTTTTTCGTTTGAAAACTCGTCCATTTGATTGAAAAGTTTTTTGGCACGTGGAGCAAAGAATAAAAAAGTGAGGTTATAATGCCAAAAAGTTACAGCATTAGGTCTATACGTACCTTTATAGCATACTAAAAAGAAGACTGGGATCTTTCTGTACAATTGGTCCCAATTCTCAAACTGATTAACATTTTCACGCAAAGACGAACAATAAATGATCTTCAAATTGTCGACGCTTTCTCGAAGTTCACTGTCGGAAATCTTAGCTGGATAATTCTAGTTTGATATGAACACTTCACCCCGGTCTAAAAACTTTGCGTAAATGATTAACGAGGTGAATTGAGAATTATTTAAAGCGATTTACCCACATGCCTTTACCAGTTTATCTGTTTACTGTTCGTCATTTTTACAAAGTTGTCTTCCTTCCGTCCGTTCCTTGTGAAATAATCGAACAGAAGGCTAATCGAATACATTCGAGATTAGCGCGGCAAATTTAAATCTAAACAAGTATAAACTCTAAACAGATTAGAAAAATACCTAACATAATTAATACTAACTTGATAATTGTATATTTATTAACTAATTTAATGCGTCCCTAAATATACATTTTTGGACATTTTGTTCAAATTAATTTAAGCTTTTTTTTAGTTTTTCCTCGTTTCTTATATTCTTTGTATACGAGAAGTTAAATTTAAGTAATTTACTTTGGAGTAGTCACTGAACTGAAAATTAGTTGAATATTCACTAATTAAGACCGGGAGTAATTTTAAATTTAACCAATTTTAATTTGTAAACTAACTCTGATTCACAGAGGGTAGCCCGATGTGGCCACGACCAGGACCACAACAGTAGCCATGATCAGGGCTCTGGATCTATAATAGTATATACTTTTGACCGTATTCGAAAATTCGTCAGAATTAAAAAGAAACAATTAATCATCTGAATTTTTTTGGGAAATACCGGATTCAAAAAAAAGGTTTTTTGCAATACAGAGAACAAACTAACCTAAACAGTTTTATGCCTTAGTAAACTTTTAAACCAGAGTTTCACGGTCATCTATCAGAATCAAAATTAGCTCCTTTTCATTTTTTTCCCTATTAAAGTAGTAATTGACTTCTCATCATCTATTTGTGGGTAAAATCTTCCATCGTTACCATCTGGAAAAAATTGGGAATATAATTATAATTCAATTTATCATAATTGACTCTTAAGTTTGTTTAACACTTAACTTTTTTGTGAAATATATTGATGTGATAAATTTTTTTCAATCAAAAATTAAACGAAATGTTATTTCTAAAATAAATAGTGGGCTTGAGGCCCTTTATCAGAATGTGGAATCGGTTCTTAATTTTCAGGACGCACGATTGAATATTTTTGTCTAATTTTTTGCATACGTCATCTACATGATCATATCTAGAAACACATAGAGCCGGTTTTACGATAAAATGTTTATATTTTGTTCAAGAATCAAAAAACGTGAGAACAATAGCAGTGACGCTCAATATTAGCTGTCCATGCATCTTTCTGATTGCAAATTTAAATATTTTCTTGAAAAAATTTTTTCGTTAAAAATTAGCTTTCCAAATAAAAATTTAACTATTCCATTATTGGTTGAAAATTCAGCTATTTCGTCAACAGTTTGTCTTTTTTGGTATCAAATTCATCGTTTTGTTTGAAAATTTTTCTATTTGGTTAAAAATTGATCGATTTTGTTGAAAGTTGATTTTTGCGGATGAACATTCAACTAATTGGTGGAAAATTCGTCTTTTATGGTAAAAAATTATTCTTTCTGGTTGAAAATTCAGATACTTCGTTGACAATTCGTTTTATTTAGTATCAAATTAATCTTTTTAGTTGAAAATTTCACTATTATATTGAAAATTCGTCCTATTTAGTAGCAAATTCATCTTTTCGGTTGAAAATGTAACTATTTGGTTAAAAATTCATTGATAATTGGGGGTTCCCCCTAAAGTTAATATTGCTTTATCATCGAGAAATTATAAAAAAAGTAAAAAAGTTTATTAGTGGAAGACGATTGCGTAACATTTTCAACATTATTTAGGCCATAAGAATCTATCTCTACCAAGAAAACGTATTTACAAGTCATTGCTTCATAATGGAAAAATTCTAATTTTATTGTTTACACATTTAATTTATTTAACCTTACTACATTCGCGTTAAAAATAATCTCTCTAATTTATGATAGAATGCAATAACACAGACACAGATCTCTTCCGATTTCGAAACATCTAAACTCAAATATTCAAAGTTGTCAATTTTAAAAGCAAAATATGTACTAATTTATAATTTTTTACCAACTTTTCGTGTTACGCAAGTCTTAAGTTAAAATTTAAAATTGATATTACAAAAAAATGTTGGTATTTCATAGTATTTATTATCTGAAGTAATAGAAAAGAAAATCAAGTGCAATATTTTTGATAATTGATGAAAATTGATAGCTCGTCTTCAGAATTATTATATATATGTTCTTACAATATATATGAATAATCAAGCTGTTGCATTTTTGTTCACAAATACCAATTTCCGCCAAAAAATACTAACGTAAATATCCTCATGTTCAAAATAATAATTTTTAAGTCATATACGATTTTTGTTTTAAAAAATCCAAAAATTGTGAATTTAATGACTCTGAATAATCTGAAGCTCAATGATAATCTGAAAAATATTATAATTTTTTTTTTAAATAGTAATTTCCGACGAAAAATACTAACATAAGCTACCTTTTACATACTACGCTGTAATAAATACTTAATAAGTCTAGTAAAAATTAAGGCCTCGCATGTGACATTAGAAACCAAGGAATCGTCTTATACAAGTAGCGCACACGAAGAAAGCCGCTGCAAATTCGTTGAGCAATATTTTTCTCAAAATTTAGCAATCAGGTCATAAAAATGCCCACGTGAACTACAGAACACAAAATTCCAGTAAGACGGAATCCTACCACATTCAGATTTATTTGTAGTGTCAGGATGAATTATAGTACGTCGTCTCCTCCTCTAGGTAAAATATTGTAGTAACGTTAGTTGCTTAGTCCAATCCACAGATTTTAAAGCTCGCGGCAAAAAAAGAAACTCTTCTCATTCCCTACTGGATGTCATGCCGCTTTGCACTCACTGCTGATTTCATTGTGTTTTTCTGTGCGGTCCATGACACATGCGAACATTTGATCACGTAAAAAATTGTTATTTAGAAGTGTTTTTGGTATTTAATAGTCTGCTCACAACTAAACCAATTATACTCAAAGAAAGAAAAAATTTATTAACGCCTCATTTCAGGAAACAACATCCGATGAACTTCACCCTGGTTGCCGGGAAATTATCCGGCAATGGTTCGAACTGAAAAGAATCTAACAAGACGCTTCTCCAATGGTTTTCGCATCTCTAACCTCGAGTACAATCAAACAGTATGAAAAACCAATACGCCTATGGTGGGAGTTTTGCAAACGAGAAGATATCTCACCTTTCGAAGCTTCAATCTCTAAAATAATTTAATTTTCAAACGAACAATGTGAATGCGTTAACTCGTACGGAACCTTGAATACCTATAGATATGCGGTATCGCTCATTGTTTTAACCGAAATAGACCACAATCCTTGTTTAAAAAGATTCTTCAGAGGAGTTGCAACTCTCAAGCCTCAAAAAGCCAAATACGAATAAATTTGGGAACCAACAACTGCTGTAACACCAATTTCCTTCTATTCGACTGTCTGGACTGCAGGTGTCATTGTTTTAGGATCCCACTGTTTTTTCTATACAGGCTTTTTCTTTGATGAATCGTTGGCATTTCGAGGTGTACAATAATAATTTATTCCAAAAAATTCATCAATTTCAAATAAATTATTTATTTCCGACCGTTTATTGAAAAATCAATTATTCCATAAAAAATTGTGAAATTTTCATGATGAAATAACAACATTTTTCATTTTATAGATATTTTATTTATTTTTCATGGATTCGCATCTTAAGAAAAGATTAGAAACAAGCTTCTTCTGGAATGACGGTAATATTTTCTGTTGCAAGACAAATACAGCAATACTTGTGAGTCGATACGGTTCTCTAAATTGGAACTTCAATCCTTTCATCATTTGATTCATCTACTTCAGGCTTGAGTCGTATACTGACTGCCGGATCACCAGAGATTGATTTTAGATGATCGCTATTGTTTTTAACATCGAGCTTGCTATTTTATACTGAAAAAGTCGACATTTTCCACAGAAAAAATTGTGAAAAAGGTTTTTTTGTTGGAGCTTATCACTGTAATTCCTTGCTTCATCTTCAATTTTTACTTCGACCAGGTACTTTATTGCAGAACTTATTACACTCAGCGCACTTGGGGTTCTCTAATGAATCAGACATTTTCCACTGTACCAAGGCAAATGAATTGAATCTCCACAGTTCACTAATTTATATTATCCCATATTGACTTATGATTGGCCGGCCATGACGAAGTGGGGGATGACTCACTGGTACTGGTCGTTGATGTTTGAATAGGGCTTCTGCTGGCCAAGTAGCTTACTGAGGCGATGTGGAATAAAATAAAAGAGACTACTGCAGAGTTTAAACTCATTTGATCTTTAATCTTCAACCGATATCTGTCTGAAAATTGTAATTTACCGCTTTGCGTGAATTTCATTGGTCAACTTCGGCAGGTTGGAACATGTGAAAATCTTGAAAGAAGGCAGCCAAGATACAAGATATACAGGTGGCCAATTTGTCGAAGAAAGATCCTATTAAAGTCAATGCAAGTTTTCCAGTTCCGTAAAAACCACTCCAACTTAGACAGGATAGTCGTAAGTCTGAGCTCAGAGAAATACGAAGTCAATAAAGAAATGCAAGTCATCAGAGAAATTGGAACATCGAAAAACAAGCCTTTCCTCACACTATAGAAACGAAATGATCCACACACGGTATTAGAATGTCCAAGGTAAAGAATAACACACATAGCAAAAAATGTGAGAAACGAAAAGATGGATGAAAAAACGAGTGACGATTGCATAAAAAGTTGAAGTGACAAAAGCGAGACTATGGGAACCAACTGAGAGTGCAGTGTTTGATTGCCCAGTGGAAAGAATAGTATATGTAGCCTGCACCTTCAATAGAAAAACCAATGGACATAAGAAACGAACCGATAGACGAAAAAACCAGTGAACATCGCAGAAATAGTTGAAGTGACAAACCAAATGCAGTAACGTCTATCGCACGGAGTACACTCGAGGTTTTAGATTTTTTTGAACTATGTTCTACCCATTCGATCGTTCTAAAAATTAAATATCTTATACAAGATGAATTGAAGTTTTTTTTTGTGAAAAATAGTGGTGGTATACCAAGCACTTCATAAATTTTTTCCAACATTCTGCTGTTGAGACCCATAAAATATTTTTTGTTCATCGAAATCGGTCCAGCCCTTCTCGAGAATAACTAATTTTTTTGGGTTTTCTTCTAATCCTCATAACTCCCATAAAAATTATTTCTCAGATAAAATCTTTTGGAAATTTTATTCTCACACCACTGCCACCTAATTGTAAAAATCTTACCCAGATCCGAGCGAGGGAAGCACACACATGCTTATCCTGCTATGCCCTTTTCATTCTCGTTTGTTTTTTTGAATTTTGAAAATGCTATAAGGTAAATGCACTAGTAATCGTCAGCTTAAGCCAAATTGAAAATTAAAAATGCTTATAGTTGTATTCAAAACACAATTCTTTTTTTCAATAAAGGGCTTAACCGATTAAAGCAGATATAGACTAACTCAATTTTGATCACTTCTTATGATATTTGATTGGAGTCAATTTTTATTCACGATTAAAATTCAAATTATGCAAATTCGTTAGTTATCGTCAGGCACTTAACCAAGTATTACCACGAGAAAAGCATACTAATTTGATAATAGGATATTGAAACTGACGTAAAATCACATTTTTTATCACACGCGGCAAGAGCGAATCTTCTTCTACGAAAAATACTGAGCCATCTGACAATAACTAATGCAGTGACGATTACCAGTGCATCTACCTTGACTGTGATAATTTTTTTTATCGAAAAATTCGTGAGGATAAATTTTTGACTTTTCGAGTACTACAAATAAATGTACATAGAATTTTTGAATCTTGAAAAAAATGTTCTCAAAAATATTGAAAATGCTCTTTCTTTTTGAATTTTCATACAAAATAGCTGGATAACGAACTTTTCCTTTTCCTTTAGGCCTCGAAAAAGTGTGCCTGAGCTCAATCCAATCTGATAATTTTTTCTAAAGTTATCGCGCCTACAGACCACAGACAGACAGACATTAGGAGGAGAATGTAAAAATTAATTTTCACCATCAAAAAACCGAATTTGTTATCAATTATAATGACAAAAACGATGAATTTTTAACAAAGTAGTTGAATCCATAGTAAATTTTTTAAACAATCGCGAGTAAGTCCAAATAGCAAACATGCCAAAATTCTACGCAGTTTTTTGAAAAATGCGCAAACAACATTTTTATGCATTCTTGTAGGCAAAAGTTACATTCAAATAATATAAATTTGTTTAAAAAATTTAAAAAAACAAATTAAATCGACCGTACTGAATTTTTTTATTGGCTAATCCTTAAACCAAATATAAATATTTCATTGAAAACCGGCTCTGTGTGCTTCTAGATATAATCATGTAGATGACGTATGCAAGAAAATAGACAAAAATATTCAAACGTGCGGCCTCAAAATTAAGAACCGATTCCACATTCTGATAAACTGCCTTAAGCCCACAATTTATTTTTAAAATAACATTTCTTTTGAATTTTAATCAAAAAAATTTATTACTTCAATACAATTTACAAATAAGTTAAGTGTTTAACAAAGTTAAGAGTCAATTATAATAAGTTGAATTATAATTATAGTTACAATTTTCTCCAGATGCTTTTGGTGCAGATGGAAGAATTTACCTACAAATAAATGATGCAAAATCAGTCACTCCTTTAACAGAGAAAAAAAATAAAAGTAGATTCTTATTGTAGGCTGCAGAAATCATCTGTTCATAAAAAAGAAATGAAACAAAGAATTGGAAAATAAAAAAAATAATGCGAAAAAAGATTAAATTAGTACTATTTTATTTTAAATCAGTAATGTAAAGAACCATTTTTTTAATCCAGTATTTTTCAAGCAAATTCAGATAACTAATTTTTTTTTTTTAATTCTGACGAATTTTCGAATACGGTCAAAAGCACATACTATTATAGATCCGCAGCATCTTTGACAAACACGAAGAAAATTAAATGTTGAGTCATCTGTATAGTCTATTATTAGATTAAAATATGCATTTCTTTCAAAAGTAAAATTTTTTAATGCTGTTTCAAGATTTGCGAAAAAAACAAAAAAAATTAAGTGAGGAAAATGGCGACCGTTTTTCTGAAAATCAAGCATCTTTGTTTTTTTTTTTTTTGCAAAAAATATGTGAGATACGATGAAAAGTGCAGAAGCAAAACTATTCCTTCATAAGATTTCTAAAAGAAAAGTTATTTTTTCCGTATTTTGTATTGTACATTCATTAGTTATGATATACATATAATTTTAGAAATACTGGAAAAATGGTGTAAGCTATCGAAAAAATTAAAAGAACATTTTGCATAACCCGTCTGAAAAGCCACAAGTTTGCTTCTGAGCTTTTTCCCCATATCTCGGATAATTAAAAAATCTTGTCTTCGAATTTTTAATCTTTTGTTGTTGTCTATTTCGAAAAAATGATAAATCCCTAATCAGAGTCATAAATACAATGTTTTTGCGGACCCAAAAAAAAACACTTCGATTTTATGACACTACACAAAGCGAAGCAAAAAAAAATGTTCATGTACAAATTGATTTTCAGAAGACAATTGTTATTCGATTTACACGCCGAAAAAAATGAAATCTTATAAAATTCCGCATCAAACAGTCATCGCTAATTGAAATAAATTTTTTGATTTATGAAGTGTTCCGTTTGTTACTAACTACTTAAATTCCTTATAAAATACCTAGAAAACATAAAGAAGCTATAAAAAACCCTAATAGCATTTTTTTAAATTTATTGAATTTTTGATAAGCAAATGTGAATGAAAATAGTTTCATGAAGTTTGACAGACATTCGTCGATTCATTCGTACAAAATTTCAACAATTTATGGACCAAAATAGTTTTTCGGTTGTAATAATGAAATCTAATAAATAATTTGTTATTTGATTAACGAATTTTATGAAAAATTATCCACATCAGGTACTCGTGATAAAATAAATAAAAAAATCTGTACAGAATCGGTTATGTAATACTTTAAAATTAAACCAAAGTATCATATATGATCATCCAATGAAAACTCATAGTGCTTTGAGCAAACTTAATTAACAAATGCACCAATTGGCTATTTTTGGACGTACAAACTTCATTCTTTCGGCGCAATCAAATGAAAATAACTAATTTCTACATTTTTTAAGGGACATTTCGATGACAATAAACATTTTTTCATTGTTCACAAAAATTGGTTTAAAACATTTTTATCATGTTATGGATTTAGGTGCGTAAATGGATAACACTTGATAATTGTTGAAGCAAACTTCATTAATAAATGCATAATTTGGCTATTTTCCAACATTTGAACTTTGTCCTTTCAACGTAACCAAAAGTTAATAACAAGTTTTTAAACTTTTGTCCGACATTTCAATAAAGATTCCCTACTGTCATTAATATTAATAATGTTACTACAAAAAGTTTCTCGTCTAATGCATTCGTAATCCGAAAATTTATTTTTTCTTCTGGAATATAATGAAAATTACTTAGCAATAATTCTTCACTAAGTCATTTTGTTTACAACAATTATTTTTCATAACAATGACATTTGTTCTCGTTTAGTTTTGGCTCATGATTAGTCATTACTTTTATGCAATTTGACGACAAAATCAGTACAAATAATGCATTCAGACACCAAAAATGCAGCAGATGCCAGTATGCTGTCAGAACATATTATAAACTACCTATACAAAAATGTATAGAAAATCAAGAATGGATTTTTCATCAAAAATTCAGTTTAAAAATTTATCTTTGAAAAATCCGAAAAGTTTCAGAATTTTTTTCAAAAAATACTTTTCCAAGGCTCCGTATTATTGTGAATAATTAAAAAGAAATACATTCTAATCCTAAGCAATCAGATTGGCCTCTTACATCAAGAAAAAATTGCAATACCGGTTAAGCACGTGTAAATTGTTATGCTTTATGATGTATATGTCAGGTGATCTGGAATAATACAAAAAATACTGCGCGATGCAAAACTTGAGAAAAGATAGTTCGAGTTGAAGCAAAATATTTCGCTTCAGTCGTAAGTACGTTATTTCAGGGTTTTGAAATTTCCTTAGTCATATATAACTTTAATCGAGACAACATGGTGGACTAGTTTGAGTAATTCATATAGTTTTAAGTTTCTTTTCAAATAGGGTGAATTTTATTATAATACAGAAGAAGAATATAAAAATCAGTAGTTTAATTTAGGATAATTATATGTATAGAATCTGCTTGATTCTTAATTTGATAATTGAGACACTTTTATGTTTCCTGGTATCAGCAAAAAAGAGCGTACTCTGTCGCAATGGACAAGATAAGGAGATTTATTGAGATTTAATGTTTTTCACCTAACTTGTTTTCTGTTTGCAAGTAATAAATTAGCACACATTGTAAGATCTTGAAATTATTTGCTTTTCCGCTAAACCTTAGAAATGTGCTCCTCACGTACATACTATATAAAGCAACTGTAACGAGGACTGTCATCATTCTCCTGATACCAGTTTTTTGCCTAACTTATTTCTTTTTTTGAGGAAAAATCTTGATTGAAACCTATTATCTTGCTCTTCAGTTTGCAAGATGATAGGAAAAGTGACGTACGCTTTCTTACTGGGTAAGTAATTATCTATACAAACAAAATTCATACTTTGCTGTGTAGAGATTTTATTAAAGAAATTAATAAGCCGGGCGTCAAAAAGAAGCCTATCAACTAAAATTTCGTTTTCTAGAAAAAAAAAGAAAATTCATCGCAATTTAAATTAATAATGAAATAAATTCTTTTAACTAAGGTCACATACCTTTGCACGTAAAACTGAGAAAAACATTTCATATAGAGGAAAAGGTATCTAACTAATTTTTCTGCTAAGATCCCTCTTCCATGTCGTACATTTTGTTTGAGTTTTTGGGAAATTAGACACGATTTTTTTATTATCCTGTTTCCGAATAGTGTATTGATTCTGGATCTTTCTTTAAAAATAAGTACAGAAAAATCTGAGTTCAAGCGAAACCTCTTAACCTTATATTTCAACGTCTGCCTTTGGACATAGCCCGACTCGCACCCGCATACCTGCGGAGTATACCCTCACCATTGCGCACAACGCGTTACCCCTCATTTGCTTTTACCAAGCATATCTCGCGTCGGATTAGAGATTAGAGGCGGGCATAGCTTTGCACTTATCAGTAGTATAGCTAGGGGGCTTCTGCGGCACCACTAGGTAGTTCCAGCGGTCACAGACATATGGCGCCACTGTCAGTTCCTAAAGTCGTTAATTGAACTATTGGTAAGGTAGATCCCTAGCACAGACTCTTGACTCGGCCAATAAGGATGGTCCCTGTTTTAACGACCGAAATCACGAGAAACTTTCATGTAGAAGGCGCATGTGTTATCAGGAATTCTCCCAGTTCTGGAATTTTCTAGAACTTTGCTTTTCTATGAGTTTCGATCAAAGTGGATCTATTGCCCCTTAGATTCTTACTCGTTAAACTTTCTGGATCACCTCAGTCGCTAAACAGTGATCGAAATTCCTGGAAAGCTGAAAAGAATTCGTGGTTACACGTGGATGTGTAGTACATTTTGATGGTATATATGGAAGCGCAGTAGAGTTCTGTCACATATGATGTTGCGCAGTGCACTTCTAGGACACATTTGGTTGCCCAGTACAGGTTGGTGGAGCACAAAGCTGCGCAGTGGGCTTCTATGATACTTATGGATGCGCAGAAGGCTTCTATAGCACATAATAATGCGCAGTAGTTTTTACGGTGCATAGAGTTGTGTAGTATAAATATATGTTACATAAGACCGTGAAGTACACTTGCACGACACACAGGGCTTCGAGGAACTGTTTTGGTCAATTCTGTAACACGGTTCAGTTCCAAGCTGAATGCTGATAAAACAGTGATCAGTCATTCATCGACAAACGATAATAGTTCGTATTGGTGCTAAGATACCACGATTCGATAAGTGGTTACCAGTAACAGATGGCCCCGCCGTTAAGTCTGTTGAATTGGAGGGATATGAAAAGTTTCACGTGGAAAAATTTCAATTTGAACAGGGGAGTTACCAATTTGAGAGTTTTACCAGGACGGAAAAATATTTGCTCACGGAAAGTAAAGGTTAGAAATTTGAGATTAGTTCACCAGGTGACCCACTGAAAATGTATTTAATACATTTCTTGTTCAGATTAAAAATTTTAACAATAGAGAAAATTTTAAAGGGACATATTGCTCATATGAACACAAATTCTACCTAATCGATCAATCAATTTTTTTTTATATTTATGTTAGAGAGTTCAAGCTGAATGGTATGAGTGCCAAGTGCGCGGAATTTAAATTCAACCCAACAGTGTTTCTTGATGTCCAGCGTTGAAAAGAGCGATAGCGAACAATATTTTGGATTCCGAGCAATATAGAAACCGCGCGAAATTTGAATTCATCTATCGGTATATTAAATCTAAGTAATAATAAAGGGCTTAAGGCGAATTGAAGTGCATATATTCAAAGTGCACAGTTTTTCCTTTTGCAATGTTTATTTATTCTTAATATTATTCAAAAACTTGTAGTACTCAAAATTTACAAAAGTAGATCATTATTGTACATATTTGAATTCAAAAAGATTATAGGGTCCTCCGAAGTAGCATAAATAGAGTTTTTCATTGTTGGTTGCTTCCTCCATTTTCTCAAATCTATCCTCACACATAGCATCCTTGAAAACTTTCATGATTCTGCTAGGTAGGAATACTGCAAACTGGTTTTCCAGCTCATCCACAATCCTGGTACCATACTTGGTTTGAACTTTACGAAACTTGGAAACGGTATATATCTTCTCAAGCGTCAGGTCAGACAGCGGTTTCGTAGGTATGATCCCATGAGCCAACTGAGTTGATCATTTTGAGATCTTTTTCTCCAAAGACATTTCTTTCCTTATTTTCACTAGAACTATCAACAGATGACTAACTTTGCTCTGTGTTCGACGATAGACTGAAGCCAATGAAACCTAATGCTCCTTTTATACTCCATTACCCCTACTCTACTTACATTCTAGAAAGATCGATTGAAGTTTCTATGAGGTTCGTTGCAGGTAGGGCTCTTGCCTGCAACAAATGTCTAGAACCGTCGATATTGGATGTGTGATCTATACCTTCTATAATACGGTTCTGTTTCTAGCTAAATGCTGATAAAACAATTATTGGTCAGTTAAATTTGCGGTAAATTAAAAGTTGCATGTGGAAAATATAAATTTGAGGAGGGGGTAGCAATTTAAACGTTTTACCAGAAGCAAAAAAGAATTTTCTCACGCATAGTAAAGATGAGAGATTTGAGGTTAGTTCCCTGGGTTACTTTACCAAAATGTATTTACTACATTTCTTGTTTGGATGGCTGCTTAAATCAGACTAAGATTAGAAATAATAAAAAAATTTAAACACAAATTCTATCTAATCAATTTAATTAATTTAAGAGAATTTAGGCTAAGCTGATACTTAACTAAGAGAACAGGTTTAAATAAATGTTGACCTTCAATAACCTTAAATGTTTGTTTATTCAAGAAAAAACCGTTAAACTAAGTTCACAATGTAGAGTCTTAACTTAGTTTAACAAAATAATCTCTTAACGTAATTATACAAATTAAACATAGTGAAAGGAAAAATTCATAATGGTCATGCTCGCTAGAATATTATGTTCCTTTGACGCAATATGTGGACAATTGGTTGACACTCGTGACTTTGTAATGAATGATGAGAGTTAATGTAAAATCGCAAAGCATCTACAAGTTCGTGAGGATCTGTATGAAGCATCATACAGCAGCATTCTTCCCTTGGTTGAGAGTACGCCTTGTACATCAGTTCACTAAATCCATCTGAATCTTCCTCCTTCTCCTCCTCCTATTCATTCATTTTCTCCTTCTGCTCCTACTCATCTTTATTATAATCAACATCATCAACAGCTTCATTATCATCATCATGTTCCTGGTCTTCCTCCAATTCCTGTTGATCCTCCTCCTCATTTTCATCTCGATCTCCATCTTTCTTGTCCATATCATCCTGCTTCTCATATTCCTTCTTTGGTTTCTTAGTCATAAAACACTCAAAGACATCATGATATTCATAATTTTTTCTGAGAGAGCCACATTTGAGCTTTAAGATCTCCTGCAGTTTGGTCACTACTGAACTTCTACTATTATCATTTTTTTCATTGCTGTTATTATTTTCAGTCGTTTCTCGAGATTCTGGCGATTTGAGAGGAATAAACTCATGACAGTTACTTTCGTCATACCCAGTCACGTTGACGGGAAGATCTTTTGCTTTCTGGCATGAGTACATATGATGCATCTTAAGGGCATCAGATCGCGAATAGACTTTTAGACAATCTTGACAAGTAGAAGTCATCTTGATCCTGCATAGAGTGTGAATGGCATTATATCAATGACATCAAAGTTTATATAGCAGCGCGCTTATCGATGTGGCTATAGTGAAGGTGGAGTTGGTGGCAGCGGTGATGGTGATGGTGGTGGTGGTGGTGTTGGAGGTGGTGGTGTTGTTGTTCGATAGGACCATCAAAGTAGAGATAGTTTGTTTTCAGGCTTTTTTCACTTCCTGACATTGGGATAGAGAACCACCCCCTTTAGTGTATCGTTTGCGTGAAAACAATTGCGCAATATTGTTCTTGTACTTGGTATTATTGCTAATACGAATAGGTTCAGAGGGAATGTAATTCGAGAAGGGCAACAGTTTTCAAGTACTGTTTATCTCCCACGTAGATGAAGTGATCATCAAAATGTACAAGTGTATCACCAATCATGAGAGCATCACCTAGTCTAGGTACACCGTACACCATATCCAAATATTGTTTTCTATTTTGACTAAGCATACTGAGGAACTTGTTAGTGAGCCACTGATAATTATCAATAGGCTCTGTTACAGCATCTCCTTCAACCATTGTTATATTTAACTGCCCTAAATCCTCTTCTTTAACATCATCAGCAGTCATAAATGATGCGTTCTCATCATCATCATCACCATCATCATTATCATCATCCTCATGTTCAATTTCTTCAGATAATAATTGTTGGACTTCATCGTTAACTTCAAGCGGTAGTTGCTTAATTTCAGACTTTGATTCGGGCAACACTTGATTAATTTTTTCATTGGTAGAATATTTAGTAATGTTTACTAGTCTCTGCAGTGGTGTCACTATAGGCTTGAACGTTTCATTTAGCATACTTTCGTTATAGGCTTTACTCATTTTTCGCATTCGATGCTTCCGTCGTATCGCATTACTGATTTTTACAATTTGACGTAAAGTATCCATCTGCTTGCTGAAATCCATGTTGATTAGACTGCAGCTCAATCAATACTGATGAACTGCTTTCGCTACATTTCTATTTATAGCAATGATGTAGATGAATGTTCATCACAATCACCATAGCTACGACTAGTTGAGAAGCAATATTCCATTTAATATTCTATCAACCAAAGTATCTTTGTTATCATTCCTTTCTTCAATCCACTTTAACCATCTACATTCTGCACCTCCACCACCACCTGTGCAAACTTTGTGCAACGTTGATGCAAAGCTGCTTCAATGTTGATTCAACATTTTTTAACGTTGCTTCAACGTTGAAGCACCACCACCACCCCCACCTTCTCCACCACCACCACTTCCTCTACAACCACCAACACCACAACCGTCACCGTCACCGCTGCCACCACCTACACCTTCAAATGGATTTAATGAACTAATGTGCAAGGCGTACTCTCAACCAAGTCGAGAATGCTGCTGTATCATGCTTCATACAGATCCTAACGAACTCGTAGATGCTTTGCGATTTTACATTAACTCTCATCATTCATTACAAAGTCCCGAGTGTCAAGCAATTGTCCACATATTGCGTCAAAGAAACATAATATTTTAGCGAGCATGACCATTATGAATTTTTGTTTTCACCATGTTTAATTTGTTTAATTACGTTAAGAGATTATTTTGTTAAACTAAGTTAAGACTCTATATTGTGAACTTAGGTTAACGGTTTTTTCTTGAATAAACAAACATTTAAGGTTATTGAAGGTCAAAATTTATTTAAACCTGTTCTCTTAGTTAAGTATCAGTTTAGCCTAAACTCTCTTAAATTAATTAAATTGATTAGATAGAATTTGTGTTAAAATTTTTTTATCATTTCTAATCTTTAGTCTGATTTAAACAGCCATCCAATCTATAAATATTCATTTATAGATTTTATATATATATTACTCTAATTTGGAAGCCTTAGAATTAAAATTTATTTAGTTTTGAAGACTTTCAAACTGAACAAAAAAACTTTCCAAATTTCGCAAGTTTTAACGTTTTAAAAGTGAGATTTTAGTGCAATTTTTAATGTATCAATTCACAATAATTCGTCTAGGGACATTTTCTATAAATTTAACACTATTCAACAATTAATGCTTCTAATTTGAAATAAAATAATTGTACCATCTAAAGGAATTTGGTTTCATGCACACAGAATTTGAAATTTATAAAATTTAAAAATTGACTAAAATTACTATCTTACATATTATTCATTTTTTAACGTTTTCAATTTAAAATTCATCAACTTTTATGGCTTTGAATTTAAAAATATTTTATATTCAAGCTGATTCAAGGTACATATTAATGTAAGAATTATGTTTAATCACAAAAATAATAAAAAATATAAGAATAACCATTGTTGTAAATAGTGTTTGTAGCAAAATATTTTAATTTGACGTATTTTCCGGATTGAATTTCCCTTTATTTTCTGACTTTCTGCAAATTTTCCTAAAAATAATATATCTTTGATAATATTTCATCAGATATATAGCAAGTATCCGATCAAAAATAACCTAAATTAATGCTTACATAGTTCTAAACATTTTACATCGTTTCATTATTAAATCTGTTTCACTCATGTGAAATTTAATTGAAAATGAAAAAATGAATAAATAAATGTGTTCACTATTTTTATTTTTACAGCCAGCGCAGTGATATTCCCGGTCACCTTTGCGAATGGAAGAGCAAATGTGAGTTTTACTTTACTTAAAGCAATTTTTTTAAATTTCTGTATTATATATTATTACTATATTATTATATCCCAGATAACAATTTGCTCACACCTTGCCCGCATGGTGTCTGCACGCGTGTCGACCGATCGGCACGATGTGAGGGCAAGAGTGCAGACATATGTGTCCTCATATGCGTCGCATATGCGCCGCACGCGTGTCGGCACGTGCGTGCCAGCGTCGTGTTAGCATGCACGTGTTTTGAGTTATAATTATTGAAAACAAGATGTTAAAAATAACATAAGTAACAGGAAACAGTTTATGACGTTTTTAAGAAAAGACTCTTGTGTTGAAAGTTGTTCTTTCACAACTGATGATGTAAAAGGTGTTTATTCCAAAGCGACACACACAAAATTATTCCTGCTACCTCTTAAATAATGTATTAGCGAGAAATATATATTTATCTGAAAATATTTGTTTATTTCGAACAATTTAAATCATTCAACACAGAACGTTTATTCAACACTTTTGTTAAAAAACAAAGGGATTTTAAAGAACACGATACTTTTGACTCTTCCAGTTAATTACTTTTAACTGTTTTTCAAGTTGCATATTTTTAATCGCTCTATCTCTAAGATTTAGGAACTTAAATCTCAGAAGTAGAACGATTAAAAATGTGCACTTGAAAAACTTGTTTCGATCTTTTTAAATCTGAATATAGTAAATATAGTAAAAAATAGTGAAGAAGATATATTGAATTTTTGTATTGCGAAGAATTTTAATAGAAACGTTGTGACATTTAGAAAGTTATCTTTGAAGATTTTATTTCTGGTCTGAACCATTGGAAGTAATTAACTGAAAGATTCAAAACTTTAGTGTTTTTTAAAATCCCTTTTATTTTTATCATTTGACTATAAAATACTTATGGTGCGTTTTCACGGAGCTAAAATTTTAGAGTTCAAAAAATTATTTTTAAAAAATTACAACTCTTGCCGACTTTGTTCTTTGCCTCGAAATTTTTGTATACTCCAAGCTAATTTTCCGAACCAAAACTTAAGAAAAAAATGTTTATTTAATTTGAACAAAAATAATTATTCACTTTTATTTCGACTTTCTGTAATAATGCGCTTTTTGTGCCGCACTCTTCACCGCACGCTATATGCCGACATTTTACCCTAAGTACCTGACGAGCATGATAGACGCACGCTGTGCTGCATATCACGCAGACCGTGTGCGGGCACTATGCGGGATTACTTATTACCCTCAGAACGCGCTGTCACTGTGCTTGCATTGTTGCCGACACATCGTGCTTGCACGCCATGCGCCCATTTGTGTCCGCACGCATTGTTTTCTGGGATATTCTTCATATTTAGAATATTAACCATTTTTTTTTCTTAACTCAGCAAGAATAAAATTATTATAAGAATAATACGTAAAGTTATTTCGTTTGTGAGTGACTCTACGCGTAGTGCAGAACATCCCTGCTAATCTGTTCTTATCATCAAAAATTCCTATGTGATCACATGTTATGAGAGGAATTGTTACTTGTATGTCTGTTTGCCTTTCCATACGGTTTTTAAATTATAATTAGCGGTCAAATTATCTAAATGACACAGAAACATTCATTAATTTAACAATTAGTACAGAAAGTCTATGGGACTAATAATTTTAATAATTTACCATGAATATTTATTATTGACAAATTTCAAAGTTAAAATTAAAAAAAAAACAATTCCGAAAACAATCGGAAGTTTTTTTCAAATATTTATTGCTTTGACTTGAAGGACAAATTTTTAAAAATAATTAGATAGTTAAGTAAGCAACATAACATTGAAAAAATCGTAATTATTATTTCATGAAATTAACTCGTTACATCATTTAATTATTCCGTATCTACTAGAACAGATATTCCATCTATTTATTGAATTATTCTATAAAAATCTCATGAAAAATAAGTCCAAGGTGCTGGTCAATTTTGTAAGAAAATATTTTAAAAACAACGAAAAGTAATGGAAAATATGATTAAATTTATAATTTTTAAGTATTCCCTTCATCTTCGGCCTTTGCTTATTTATTGTAGAACTTTTATAGGTTTACAGTAATTCTGATCTCTTATCAATGAGAAATCACTAATGTGGGAAGTACTGATGATAATAGACGTAATAAATTGCAGAAATTGGCCGATTTCCAAGCGTGTTGAAAAAATCGTTCGATTTAACTAGACTATAAAATGTGACTTTCAAATATAAGATTAAATTATTGTATAATTAATTTTTTTAAATAGGCTTACGTATTATAAAATCTGATGATGAAAAAAGGTACTTTTCTAATACGAGCAAAAATAATTGCTATATAGATATATTCAATAAAAGGGTTATCGATTATCAAGACGATTTTAAAGTTATCATTTATTATTTATTTATAACTATCTAAAAAAGCAAAAGGCTGATCAGTGTAATTTCTAAAACCCAAAATTTTGAATCTGAATAATTTAAAATTGAAAGATTCAAAATTAAAATATTGTACAAAAATTGACAAGTTTCCACTATAAACAGTATCAAATTCACAGTATCTTCAAAAATCGTTTCGAAGTTTCTCAAGAATCTTAGAAAAATTATATTGATATATCTTGAAAAACAAACCGATAATACTTACTTCACCGGCCTCTTTTGTACGGTCAATAAAATTTACAAACTCTTGAATTATAAACATTCAAAAGCGAAATTCAAAATTTTGTTATTGAAGCGCTCAATAATTTAAACGTATAATGTGATAGCTCTTAATACTTCTTCATTAACAAAATTTTAATAAAGTGCATTTCTACTGAAAAATAACATTTTTTTTACTTTTATAAATTGTGCAGTTCGAAGATTTAGATATATTTAAAAAAGTTGATTCATATTAATTGATTCATTGATTCATATTAAGAATACTAACAATTTTTCTGTTTTCTTAAACAGCTCAGTGCTACACGACGAACGGTGAGTTTCACTTTATTCAGAACAGTTATTCAAAATTCCTATGTATTATATATCTACATTTTTAAATAAAATTTGCTTTAATTATATGGAATTTGTGTGACATTGAAAATTATCAAACTGCAATAGTTTTGATAAGTAGCACTTCTGCTAACAAAAATGATATTTCTTGTAGCGAGCTCCCGTTGCGTGTGTCTTTAGATGTCACGAACGTGGTGTAAGTATACAAAATTTCAAACAGTCTTTTTATATCGAAAACCGACTAGTTTTCCCAAAATTGTAAACTGAGAAAATATATTTTCTAGATGGAAGAAGACGTGGACGAACTTTGCATATCTTCTGGGTTTTTTAACGAGATTGTGACCCATGAGCATCTCCAGTGCATAAGACGATGTGGAATAAGTAACGTAGCAAGATATTTTCTTATTTTATGAAAATTAGTTGTTTAAATAACTTGAAATACAGCCTTTATAAATAATTTTATTGTGAACGATTAAAATTTGAAATATGTCAAACTCGGACGCTTTTAAAACGAAATTGTTTTCCTTCTCTCTAAAATATTCAATGCGAAATAATTCAATTTGGATTTGTTTACATGTTAAATATGACATATACAATTTTTAAAGAAGGATTGGGTTTTTAAGACGGAATAATTATTTACACTATAATAAACAATAATAATGATTTTAGATGTCGTAATAATACATGAGGGAGCTTGTGAGTTTGATCATCGCATTCATCATGACGAAGATACAGAACGACCACCAGTTGTGAGTTTTTCCTTGCTCAGTACAGTTATTTTCAAATTTATATATTATGTAATACAAGATGCCTCCATCCTTCATATTAAGGAAATTAAATATTTTTCTTTCTCCAACTGGTAACAATAACATTATTGTAAGAAAAAAATATGGAAAAGTATCTTGCTTATTGTAGAATTACTCGCCCACTTAAAGTGATTGCCTTACCTTTGTCAGGCGATATCCATATAATATTACAAGCATTTCAATTACATAGAATTTATGTGCATTTGCAAATCATCAAACTATACAAACTTTGACAAATAGTACTTCTGCTACTGAAAACTATATTTATTGTAGGAAGATCGCCGTATCCTGTGTGGCCGGGGATGCACAGTAAGTAAAACAAAATTTACACGGTCTTTCTCTTACCGGAAAACGGTTCGTTTTCCGCAAAATTGTAAACTAATATATATATATATATATATATATATACCAGGTGTATAAGCTTAAATCCGCTGTTTGCTCATAGATGGCGTTAGTGAGCCTATGAAGCTACCATGGACACGCCATACTTCTTTTTTATGAGTTTGATATCTGTCAACATGTAATCAGTGCACTGCACATCATTAGCAATTGTATAGAACAACATATTTGGTAATCATGTCTATTTTTTTTGGCCAGAAAAAGAGCATATGCGGGAAGCTCTGCTTTTCTGCTTCAATTTGAAGAAATGGGCTGCCAAATCGCATCGAATACTTGTGGAGGCCTATGTTGACAGTACTTTATCGGAAAAAACGTGCAGAGTTTGATTTCGGGGGTTCAAAAACGGCAATTTTGACCTGAGCAACAAGAAGCATGAAAATCGGCCCAGGAAGGTTGAGGACCATCAATTGCAGGCTCTTTTGGACGAGGACGATATCCAATCGCAAAAAATGCTTGCCGAGCAATTGGGTGTTACTCAAGTAGCCATTTCCATGCGTCTACGTGCCATGGAAAAGGTTCAAAAGATCCGAAAATGGATGCCGAATGAATTGACCAATAGGCAGATGGAGCAAGACCAAAACACATGCGAAATCTTGTTCGCCAGACAAAAAAGAAAGACGTTTCTGCATCGGATTGTGACGGGCGATGAGAAGTGGATATATTTCGAGAATCCTAAGCGCAAGAAATCGTAGGTTGATCCCGGCCAACCCTCAAAATCTTTCCCAAGGCTTCCCGCATATGTTTTTTTTCTGGCAAAAAAAAAACTAGACATGATTACCAAATATGTTGCTGTATACAATTGCTAATGATGTGCAGTGCACTGATTACATGTTGACAGATATCAAACTCATAAAAAAGAAGTATGGCGTGTCCATGGTAGCTTCATAGGCTCAATAACACCATCTATGAGCAAACAGCGGTTTAAGCTTATACACCTGGTATATATATATATATACGTTTTCAGGGGCTTGGAACTAGAGACTCGATAAAGCTTTGCGTATATGATGGTTATGATAAATGGACTATGGCTGTAGAGCAGCATACCTGCTTGGGTCAATGTGAACTAGGTCAGTTGTGTATCAAGACATTTTCTTATTTTCAGGAAGTATTTTTTTTTAATATCATAAAATACTGCTATTGCAAGTGGTTCACTTTTAAACGTTTGAAGTTTGATATATAATAATTTCGAATGCTTTAAACATGATAAAGTTTTACTTTAAAACATTCAGTGCATAATAATAAACGTTATTAATAATTCTTTTAGCTCCCCTAATACTACATGGAGGACAATGTCATGCAAGAAGTCATCTGACGCGACATATAGTATGAAATCGTTTGTGAAAAACAACATGCATCCCATGTAATCCATGTAATAAAATACTTGAGTGTGATAATTGCAAATGTTCAATTATTTTCCATGCTTGCATTTTAGATTATAATTGCAGCAAATAAATTGGCTTTATTTACGACCTTTGGGTCTAGGAAAACGTGTCTACATATATTATTTACAGAGTTAAGACTTTAATTGTAGATAAACTAAATATAAATATTTAAAGTTCTGCGAAATCCTTTGAGATACTGATAAATTCCTTAAGATACGATAATGAGACCTTTAAAATCGCTTAGAATGACAGAAATCTCAGAAATTTTTTTTGATATCTTTGACATTCTCTGAAAAAACCTCGAAAAAAACAGTCTCGGGTAATGCTAAATTCTAACCTTATATAATCAAAAACGCAATTTTAGTTTATCGCATTGTAGGGCTCTTTAAAAGCTTGAAATTCACCAAATCTAGTAAGATTGTGCATAACAATACATCACCTCATCACAAAACTCTCATTTCATTCAAATGTGATCGATTGAAAAAATATAAAATCATGATAACCGAATTGAAAAATCAGTTTTCATCGCAGCTATCTGTGTAGCAATTAATCCTTGCTTTATTTCAAAATTCATTAAAAAAAATGTCCATAAATTTCCGGAAATTTATGAAAATTTTCGGTAATTTACGGCAATTTAGTCAGTTGTATATGGTAACTTTACGTAAATAACCGCAAAATTCTATTATTTACAACCAAAATTTCCTCACAGTTCTTACGGTGTGTGGGCTGATAATAATCGTAAAATGCGAGCTCATAGATGTTTAATTTTCATTATTCATCTCAGACGTCACTTTTCAGTCCCTAGGGAGCAAAAAGTAGAGCTTTAGCCTCGCTTCATATTTTGATGAAATGACGGGAATTTTCCTGAAAATTTTCCGTGTTCTTCAAAAATGGCTTTATTTTGACTGAAATGTAAATGTTTTTTGGGATAATGCTATTGAATTATTTTTGTTTGCTTTCAATGTTTAAATACCTATGTTACACGCAGGTTTCAATGAAAAATAAATAATTTGTCTATAAAATGAAAAATTTGATTGTTTCATTATGAAAATTGAACAATTTTTTATGGAATAATTGATCTTTTAATAAACGGTGGAAAATAAATAATTTTTTTGAAATTGATGCATTTTTTGAAATAAATATTATTTCACACCTCAAAATGCCAAGGATTCATAAAAGAAAAAGCCTGTAGAGAAAAAAACAGAATGGGATTCTAAAAAAATGACATTTGCTATCCAGAGAGTCAAATAGAAGGAAATTGGTGTTACTCTATCCATGCATTTCGTTTTTATATTCGACTTTATTTTTGCCAATATATATATAATTTTTTGTTCCGATTTGAAAAGATAATGTTCAAATTCTGAAAATTCAAAACAATTATTTTCAAGGTGTCCGAACTCATCGGAAAAATGTTGACCCCCGAATTTTTGATGTATTTGGAAAGGGGGTATAATACTTATTGAACAATCAGATATAATATCCAAACTTTAAGGGTCAATTTTTTAAGGCCAGCAGGCTAAAAAATAAACGTTTATCTATCTACTGAAAAAATAATGGAAGCTCTCTGTCGATACCAGCAGATCACTTTAATCATTGACGAAACATGCAATGTTACAAATATTGATCATTTATCAGAAAAGTGAAATATTTGCACTTTACACAAATTAAAAACAATTTTGGCAGCATTTTCAATTATAAATAATCAAGCATAATATTTTCTCCTAGATAAGTATAAATTACACTGGTTTGTAAGAGAAAAGTTCAAATAAACAAATAATTTAGAAACCTAACCTCCAAGCAGCTGTACTGAAGTTAAAATTCTAACATTCGCAGCGAATTTTAGAAGAAATTCCACCGGTACGTTACACTTTAATGGTAAGTAGGAATTTAGTCAACGAATTTAAGGTTGTTACTTAATTTTTTTATATTTGACAAGATCTGAAGGCATCAAAGAACTTGTTGTTTTCACGCACTCTGGTTTACCCACTTTAATATACATGTATATTAATTTTACAACATGATGCTACTATTATTTTTATCGATTAGCAATTCGAACACGAAAGTTCATTGCCCCATCTACCCGAAACCGCCACGCATCTCTATCCTGTGCATCCTCCATCCAGTTTAGGTAATCATGTCCTAGTTCTTTTAGATCATCCCTTACATTTTTCTCCCATCTGTTTCTCGGTCTGCCTAGAGGTCTCTTACCAATCGGTTTTCCTTTAAAAACTTGCGCCACTGTTCTTTCATTGCCCATTCTTGCTACATGCCCCGCCCATCTTAATTTACGCGCTTTAATTACTCTATTAATATTTGCTGACCCGTAGAGAGCATGCAGCTCATCATTATGTAGTTTTCCCCATTCAACAGTCTCTTCGTCCCTTTTTGGACCATAGATTTTTCTAAGTACTTTATTTTCGAAAACTCTAAACCTTTTCTCCTCTCCTTTCGTCAGCGCCCACGTTTGACACCCGTACATGACGACCGGCATTATTATCGTTTTGTAAATTCTTACTTTGATGTTTCTAGATAGCGATTGCGATTTTAGTAGCATGTTTGCTGCATAATAGCACCCATTGCCAGCGTGCAACCGCGCGTTGATTTTCCTTTTAATATTATTTTCGCTAGTTATAATAGATCTGAGGTATTTAAACTCGTTACCCTTTCGAATTTCATATTTCCGGCCGTTAGATCCCCGCCTACATTACTTTATTCGGATCTGACGACGGTCATATATTTTGTCTTCGATTCGCTAACTTCCAAACCAATATCTTTGGCTTTTGTGATCAAGATTTCTGCATTTTTAGCTACGCTTTATTTATCATCCCCTAGTAAGTCGTGATCAGCCGCATACCCAAGAATTTGTGTTATCCCATTGATGGTAGCACCGGTCGGATTCGCTTGTACTTGTCTGACCACGTATTCTAAAACTAAGTTGAAAAGGACGCACGAAAGTGCATCGCCCTGTTTCAGGCCATCGCGGACCGAAAACTCTTCAGATAATCTTCCGTTTAGACGTATTCTACCCCTACTGCCGCTTAAGCAAATTTCGATAAGTCTAACTAATTTGCTTGGTACACGCAAAAACTCTAGGATCCAGTACATTCGTGCGCGTATAACAGAGTCGTAAGCTTTTTTGAAATCGATAAATAGCTGATGTACTGCTTCTTTAAATTCCCATTTCTTCTCTAGCAGTTGTCTAAATGTGAACATTTGATCGCTTGTAGATCGGTTTTAACGGAATCTACACTGGTAATCCACAATGATTTCCTCGGCAAACGGAGTTAGTCTACTTAAGATTACATTGGACAGGATCTTATAGCACGAATGCACAAGTGAAATTCCCCGATAATTGTTACAGTTCGTTTAATCGCCTTTTTTAAAGATAGAAATAATAATAGAGGTATTCCATTCCTCCGGCATGCGTTCTGTTTTCCAAACTGCGCGTATTAATTTACAAATTTGCTTCGTGAGGCAAGGGCCTCCATTTTTTATCAGTTCTGACGGTAGGTCGTCAATGCCCGCGGCTTTGTTATTTTTCAACTTCTTTATGGTCATTTCTATTTCTATATCAGTAGGATCATCAATTGATAGGTCGGCGTTGTGGATTTCACCGAGATTACCTTCAACGGGGGCTTCGGGTACATTTAATAGCTTATCGAAATAGTTTTTCCATCAATACAGTCTCTCTGTCGCATCGGCTACTAGATTGCCATTTTCGCCCCCCATTACTTCCGTTCTACTTTGAAAGCCTTTCCTTATAAAATTGATTTCCCTGTACATCTTACGCTGTTTATTTTGTTTATTATGCGTTTCTATTGCTAGTATTTTATTCTTTTCCCACTCCCTCTTCTTGGATCTATAAAGCCTATTTGTACTTTTACTAATCTCGAGATACTTCTTATGTGTTTGTTCGCACTTATTTTGTAAACTAATTAGTTTGGCCTTCCAACGTTTTTCAAATCAAAGTTTGCACTCTTCGTCAAACCATGTTTTGCTTTTGGTTACTTTCTTTAAACCTATAGTAAGTTTCGCGGCTGTCTTTATCGCCTTTTTCATATTGCTCCAGATTGTTTCCGGGTCCTCCTCGTAATTATCATTATCGTCCTTCTGTTCTTGGAGAGCGTCGAAACTGTTAGAAATCTCAACTTGATAATTTAATGTTTCTGTTAGAGTTTTAAGCTTATCTATATAGAAACGAACTGTGGACTCTGTGCGGCTTGTTTTCTTACTTAACGCTAGCCTAGATCTCAGTTTTACGATCACGAGAAAGTGGTCTGAATTTAAATCTGCTTTTCTATACGATCTTATATCGAGAATGTTTGTATAACGTCTTCTGTCAATTAGAACGTGATCAATCTGATTGTGAGTGATACCATCTGGTGATGTCCAGGTGGCCTTATGTATATTTTCATGCTTGAAATATGTCCTTTTGACAACGAGGTTCTTTGAAGCTGCAAAGTTTATTACTCTAGTTCCATTATCATTACTGACGTCATGCAAACTTTCTGAACCTATTGTAGACCTATACATCGGTTCTTTTCCAATTTTCGCGTTGAAATCTCCCAATACTATTTTTGCGTCAAACGTTGAGAACTTGTTGAAAACCTGTTCGATTGTTTCGTAAAAAAGATCTTCAGTGTCTTCGTCTTTGTCCTCGATGGGGCAGTGCACGTTGATTAACACCTGTTTGCTGAAATTACCCTTTAGTACAATGTATGATAACCCATCGTTAATGAATTCCATGTCGATAACCGCTTGCGAAATTCGTTTATTAATAAGAAAACCGGTCCCCAGTGTGCGCCCCTTAGCTCCCCCATAGTGAAAAGTATAGTTATCCTTAGAAATTGACGCATAAACGCCCGGCCAGCAGGTTTCTTCAAGTGCTATTAAGTCAGTATCGTATGTCTTTGCTATCTCAATGAGTTCGCTAAATCCGCAATTATTTAGATTACGCGCGTTCAGAGTTCTCGCCATTAGATATTTTACTGTAGTTTTTTGTTGTTGCAAGTTAGTCATGATATTTCAAGAAAATCCACACGTTAGGATCCTATTCCGATCGTAGGTGAGTCCACCGTCCCAGCAGTGATAACCCCCATACCGCTCTGGATATGGGAGCTTTCCGACTTTGACAAGGACCGTGTCAACTTGTTGTCAGACACATTACAGTTTCATCCTCGTATCCCAGCATCCCCCTGCAAGGCATCGCGCCTAATGGCATCAATACCCCTTTGGCCCTATGCAGGCGAATCATTCCACACATCCCTTGCGGGCAGTGTCATAGCTGCGGTGTCCAATGGGGAAGCAGGATTTTTCCCTTACAAGATTTTTAGTTTTGGTTCGGGTAGTGTTTCTAGGTGGATACACGCTGCACCTCGGCTTGTCAGAACCCACCCATTGCGTATGAACGCGAATGGGTGGGTCCTCCCAAGCCATGGTTGTCGTGTATCTATTTTCTACCAGTGTGGGCTCACCACACCCACGACTGGTTCCTATCGGCTGCCCACGACTGCTTATTCTTGTATTCGCAGTTAACCTTAGGGGCTGTTCAGCCTCACGGGCAGTTCCTCTATCCGCGTTACGTAGTGGTGACAGGAACCCACAAACCATAGAAACATGATGGTATATTAAAATTAATTTACGGTACATGCAAATGACTTTACTCACATGTATATTAAATATATTAAACAGATTTTTTTAACAGTGTAGTTAAAATAAAGAACTTTTGACTTGCAAATTCCGTTTTATTAAATTTATGAAAATTTTGTTTCTATAAATTTAAAAACCACCTGTTTCAAAGTTCAAATAATCGCGATAAATAAATATTTAAATATATCTAGCATTGCAGCAATTCAGACTGCTTCCACAAAGAAACAGTTTTTATAAAAATTATAATCTTTTATGGTTTTAATATCAAATATGACATTTTTTGTGGAGAATTTATCATATGAGTTAAAAATTAATTGCTTTGATTTAAAATTAAACTATATTGTTAAAAAGTCGTTTTTTGGTAGAAAGTTCATATATTTGAATGAAAATTTAACTATTCAATTTTCGGTTGAAAATTTATCTGTTCTAGTAGAAAATTCAACTATTTGGTATTTAACGCCCCGGCTTATTTCCCGGGCGATGCCCGGGAAATACGAGGGAGCGATTTAATTGAATACCTAGCGGGCACTGAGCTGGAGATTCTGAATCGGGGTGATACTCCCACATTCCAGATTGAAAACAGGAGTGATGTTCTCGATTTGACTCTATGCTCGGATGAACTGATAAGCAAGATAGTGGGCTGGAGAGTCTCCGATGGGGAGTCTCTCTCGGACCACAAATATATCTTGTTCCGGTTAACCCTAGGGAAACCGATCGTTTCAAAGATCATAAACACCGGAAGTACACTTTGGGACTATATAAAGAGGAACTGGAAGGCAGGCTTGTGAAATTCCCCACAAGCTATCGTACCATAAATGAGTCGGAGCAAGCCGCGGATTTTTTTAAAAGAGGAATCCAAGAACATTCCGGAAACAGCGAGGCTCCACAAGATCCTGGCATAAAATCCGGAAGCTCGCCTCGGGCTCATAAGGCTCGATGAAGGTGAGTTTTCAGAAGACGAAGAAGCAACGCTGAATCACCCGATGGATGTTTCCTTTCCGGGCTTTCAGCGAATTCGAATCGACTAAGAGGAGGAAGGCCGGCGCCAAGGGGTGGAAAGGGTGGACTGGAATTTCGCCGCTAAGGTCGTTGATTACAAAAAGGTGGAATGGGCTGTAGGGTCCTTCTGTCCCTTCAAATCACCAGGGGCGAAGGGCGTCTATCCAACGCTCTTACAAGAGGGCATGCCACCCTATAATTTGTGCACATTAAAAACACCATTTTTTTATTTTGCAGGATTTAGAATTTTGTTAGGGAAACTATGATTTATTTCAAAAGATGTTCGGAAGTTTCAGATGTTTTGAAATAATTCAAACATAATTTAAATCTCGAGAAGATTTCAAAAAATTGTAAACAAAATGTAGATTTTTGAAGATTTCGAAAAAAGAACCTTTTTTAAGCCTTGCAAAGGGTTTCAAAATAAATGAAAAATTTTCTTAAGATGCCTGCAAAAATTTCAAATTACTTTTTATTTTGGAAAATAAAATTTAAGAAAAAAGTGAAAAAGATTTCAAAACATTTCAAATGATTTCTTACAATTTCTAAAACGAATGTGGAAGGCTTTAAAGACATTTTTGTCAAGTTTTCAGTATTATAAAATCAGAACAGAAGAAGAGAACAAAATACAAAACTACTTTGAAGGAATAATGATACTATTATATAAAGAGATGAAGGAAAGTGAAAGTTCAGAGTTTGTCAGCTTAAGAAACAGCAAAGGTGAAATGCTATATGATATAGACGGGATATTAGACACTTCAAAACACTCTTTTAAAGAATTATTAGGATGTGAAGATATAGGGCAACAGAACTGCGACATAGAAAATAATTAATTAGAAGACCCAATTGAAAAAGTATGTGTCACTGAGTTTAGAGATATAATTAAGAACACAAAAAACGGTAAGGCTGCTGGTGTAGACAGTATTAGCGCTGAAATGCTTAAATACGGTGGCAAGTACATACCTCACAGGTTGTGCGAATTGATAAATCTATGTATCGAGACGGGGGAAGTCCCAGACGATTGGAGAAAAGCGATTATCGTACCAATATACAAACGAAAGGGAGATAAAAGCAACTGCAATAATTACAGAGGTATCAGCTTACTAAGTACCGTAAGTAAAATATACTCAAAAATACTTATTCGTAGGGTAATGAAAATTACAGAAGAATATGTATGGGAAGTCCAAAGTGAATTTATGCCAGGATGATCATGTACAGATCAAATATTTAGCTTAAGACAGATCACAGAAAAAAGCTTGAGAGTAGGAAAGAATGTCTTCTGTGCATTTGTTGGCCTAGAAAAAGCATTTGACAAGGTAAATAAAAGTAAACTTTGGGAAGTCTTTAAAGAGTACGGAGTCATAGGATGGCTCTGACAAGCAATAAAAACGATATATAGAGGTAGTAAAGTGTGTGTAAGGGTTAATGGGAAACTGAGTGACTGGTTCGATCTTATGCAAGGTGTTAAGACAAGGATGCGTTACGTTGAATGTAACTGTTTTCTATTTAACTTAAAATAATTCTTCTTTAAAATATAAACTATCACATTTTTGTTGAGAATTCATCTTCTTTGTTTGAATAAAATTTAACTACTTGGTTAAAAGTTAAACTACTTTTATTTTTTGAGTGAAGATTTATAATTTTGATTGAAAATTAAACTATTCAATCCTATATTAACTTTTTTATTAAAAACTCAAATTTTAGGCTTTAAAATTCAACCGTTTTGTAAAAAATCCGTGTAGTTTGTTAAAAATTCAAATTTTTGGGTTTAAAATTCAACTGTTTTGTAAAAAATCCATGTATTTTGTTGAAAATTCAATTTTTTTGGAAGAAATTAATGTAATTATTTGTTGGAAAATTCATCTTTTTGTTTGAAAAATTAAGTATTTAATTTAAAATGTATCTTTTTTACTTAGAAAACCAACTAATTGGTGGAAGGGTGAACGCTACTTTGTTAAAAATTAATTTTATTTGTAAGATTCACCTCTTTGGTTGAGAATTTAATTATTTTGTTGAATTTCTTTTTCTTTTTGGCTAACTACTACTAACTACGCTTGCAGATTTACAATATGACCTTCTTATTGTTTGAAGAGTGTTGAGAATGCTACGTCATCAGGTTATTTTATTAGACTTTTCTATTTTTCACGTTTTCCATTATTATAACATTTTTCAATTATTATATGCAGTCTTAAGTAAATTGATTTATTTCCTTGAAGCATTTAGTTGCTTTCCACTACTGAAGTAGGAAATATCTTTAGCTAATCGAATTATTAATTTTCTACTAATATTTAGTCGCTCAATTTTATACTTATTTAAGCTGATGCTCATTCAAGGCAAATAATTGTTATAAAGTTTCCTAAACAATTTTAAATTACAAGTATTCTTTTAAATGGAAGGGAAAAATTTTAAATATTTCTAAAGGATTACAAATTTTAAAGTATTTCCCCAAACAACTGGGGAGACCTTACTTTCTAATTTTTCTTATACTTCTTCAATTTTTTATAACTACATTTGAATTTAGGGAAAAAGATTTAAATGATAAATGAAAACATATTCAAGAAGTAATTTGAATTCCAAAAATCAAAACTTTTTAACCACAAAAAATAACTCTCTTCTGACGATTAAAAAAAAAGTTCATGGATAGTCCAGCTTTCAGGACGAATTTGAAACCAATTTATTGAATATAATTGACAAATATTAAAAATCTTATCAAATAGAGTTCAAGCAACATGGTATGGAAAATTTTCCCTTTGTTCAATAATAATTTATAAAGTAAATAGAATATAAGATTGTTTGTCTTCTTCCACGTTCAAGGCGCGTGAAGGAGAACAAATATAAAAATCTGAAATGAATCTTATTAAAGTGTACCTAAGATTTGGAGAATAGTTTGTAATAATACAATATTTCGTGAAATTGATTTACCTTTCGGATAAGATGTTTAGTGAGATAAGGCTTAGGTACTCCAAGGTCCACTTCTGTACATAATCCGAGGCAGATGGGATACACAATTTGTCAACACTACTTGAGTAAATTATGTCGTAAATTATACTGATAATAATTAAAAATTCTACTATTCTTGCCGATTCATCATTACTTATTCACCTACGTCAAAGGTGTACAAATACTTATAATTCACGAGAAAGCCAACCACCTTAAAAACAGTTTATAGATTTATTTTACTATTTTCGACTAAAAATGTATGCATTACGTTGACCAGTTATATTTTAATTTCATGAAGAAGTATCAAGAAAGTAGTATACCAAGGCGGGTTCTGGCGATAATCACCTGGTAAAACAGTTATCGGTAAGTTACCGACAGTCGATAACTCGGTCGGTAAGGTAGAGCACTGACATAGTTATCGGTAAGTTACCGACAGTCGGTATCTCGGTCGGTAAGGTAGAGCACTGACGCGGTTCCATGACCCTGTCGGCAAGGTGGGTAACTGTTTTACCGCCCAAGTCAGCTCAAAGTTTTATGTAGTTGGCGCTCGTGTGATCGGGAATTCCCCTGAATTCTATGAGGTTCTAGAATTTGTAAGAATCTTGTTCGTTGAATTTTCTAGAACTTTCCAACTGGTCGGAAAACAGTGATCGAAATTTCTAGAAAGCTGGAGATTGGTTCGGGATTCCTCTGAGTTCTCGAAACTTCTAGAAACATAGTTGGCCTATGGGAGCTAGGGGATTGTCGAAGCTTCTAGAAACTTTAACCTAATATTACCTATAGGTAAAATGCTTATTTATCTAGTTTTAATAGAAACAAGATCGCGAGAAATGTGAAAATGCAACCCAACGATGTGTGTTTACAGCGCTGAAATTGGATTGCAACCCAATGATGCTTGAATAAAATCCAACGTTGAAAATGCAGCCCAAAGACGTCTGTGATTGTTCACCGCTGAGAGTAAGCGATATTTGGATTCAGAATTTAACCCAACGATGTTTGTAATATTTACCGCCGGAAATAAAGATACCGAATGAAATTTGAAATAAACTTAACAAATTTCAACTAACTGAATGGGTTTAAATAAATATTCACTCGATGTAAAATTAAATGTCTGATTTATTCAAGAAAAAAGACTAAGTCTAATTTTACAAGAGAAAATCTTAACTTATAATGTCATAAAAGTAAACGTAGTTGAAACATAAATTCACAACGGTTATAAAAATCTTTGAGTGTTGTGTTGGTCAAGGAAGTATCCGTAGTGTCAATACTTTCAGTTGTACCATCGTCATTGGCTCTGCTTCCAGAGTAATGCCTGATAGTTGGCTGATCTCGAGGAGACAAGAACCAGGTCTTGAGAGCAGCAGCATTTCGAACTGCACAACTAGCATTGCAGCATTGGAGGTGGTGATTACATCTTGTTGAAACTGTGCCGTATAGTTTTTTTAGCGAGGGACAGCCGAGATCTTCCAAATTATACACGTTTTGCACGTACTGAGCCAACCATTTTTCTTTTTCGAGTCCTTTGACGTAGACTGCACGAGCATCACGTAACTTTTCTCGGATAACCAGTCTTACTTCTTCATAGGGTATATCACCAGGTGTCCATTCTAGACCATGGTAATTGCGCGTAAGCCATGAATTTTCACTTTTGTATTTGGCAGGCAGCGAGTCCCAGGAGTAGGGTGGTTCAAAGAGGTAGACCACGGGTTGAGCGTCTTCATGAAGAGGAATTATAGCCAATTCCTTGAAGACGAACTGGTTGATGGGCTTCTTGAAGCCTTGCACGTCCACGATGAACTCCATATTGATGAAAACTGAACTCTGTTGCTGAAATCATCTCTCTTTTATACCTTTTATCCCCACCACCATTAGTATTACCACACCTCTGCCATTACCCCACCACTATCATCTTAAATCAACTTCTTCACGCTACCACTAATGGGCTGGTACTGAATACATCTCATACAGTAGCGCAAACTGGTTATGGCCAATGTCCAGATTCAAATTACCGTACGGATAGTACTGTGAATTGAGGAATACCTTGACGTTGGTTATATTGCAATGATCGAAGCGATTAGCATATCTGGGTAGCCTATCCTTTCTACCTGTTTGGAAACCCAGTATAATGTACCGTGGTTTTTCCAACTGAGTTGATGTTTTCACAGTCCATATATGTCTTGAGGTGGTGGGAAGCAGGGGGTATTCATACAATTCCCATGAGCGAAAACTCATAATTCTGAGAACATCTTTTTCAATAAAGTTCAGCAACTGTATCTTTTGATGATCTGAAGCCATTATATATGGTATCATCCACTTCACTTTATGAACTGTGATCTTAAATTGCTCTTCGTTTCCTGGCTGTTGTCGTGCCTGAACAATGGCATTTAAGACATTGCGCGATCTTGTCAGGACAAGTTCATGCTTTGCGTTAACCACGATCTTTCGATAGTCTTCAGAAAATCCCAGGATCATACTGAGTGGGATAGTGACATCAAAGCATCCCTCATCATTGTTAAGACGTTTTGTTCCTTCCGGGATTTCGAGCCATCCTGCATTCTCCATAAAATTAATTTGTCCAGGGGTAAGTGAGATATAGTTTTTTATGGTGCTAGAGAGACCGACATACTTGCAACGATCAATCTTAGTACCATTCAGTTCGTAACGAATTTCATCAAACAGATAGCAGATGGCATTGCTCACTAGTGTTGTAGCAGTAACAGCTGTAACTCCATCAGGCCTTGTTAGTCTTCCATACACATGCAGTGAACTCTTGCTGGGTAGTATACACAAATCTTGATGCTGGACAGCAATTCTAATTTCATCGCTGTTGTTGAATGATGATGAGGCATGAGGCTGATGTGCATGAATCTCATAGTGATTTATAGACTCATCGAAGCTCACTGGTGCTTGAATGTTTAGTATTTCTTCCATTTTTGTTGCAAAAATAAGAGATGATAAATATCTTGAATGGGCGCTTCAGTTTCTTTTTCCACGAGGTTTGATCTACAGACCAAGCTGTGTCAGAAATAGCACGTTCTGAGGTGTTAGCGTCTTGCGCGCTGCTTGAGAACTGGCTTGCATTTGACATGTTGACGCTCTTATATAGACTCCTTTGCGATTGTACACGATACCCATTATGATGATTTGACGTGTAGTCGTATTGTTATAACCTCTCCTCGGAAATTCACCAAGTCTCCGTCCTGATCAACTATGCGCAGCTGAATTTGATGTATTGTCTTCACTGCGATTGGAAGGTAAATGACGTGTGACGGCACTTCAAAGATCTTATATCCTGGTGGTACAACAGGAAAGAATTCATGAATCGTGTGCACTTTGCGATTGTTGATGTAAGCTCCAGTAGTGATATAGCACTCAACTCGCAGAGCATTCGCTTTGAGAATAGCCACAGGTAGATCAGAAGTATGAGTCTTATTGGCTTTGAGAACACGTGGTGTGAATCCCAACAATCGCCCAACAGAATCGTCTGGTTGAAAGTTTACTTCACGATCACACTTTATCTCGCTGCGTAATGTGTTATTATTTGGCTTAATGTTTATTGTAATGCCATCAATTGCTAGCGCCTCCTGGACGTAACTCTAAATATCTTCAATCTCATAGCTGCCAGTAGGTATGGTCACTACTCGATTACCGACATAGATTTCATTCTTTCCAGTGTCAACGTTAGGAATCGCATTGAATGTGAGCAGTTTAACGACTCCAAGTGCATAGTTCTTATGAGAAGGGAGTTCTATTGGTGGAAAAGACTCTGCGTCTAGTACAGAAGAGTTTCCTGTTATCGTGAGAGTAAATGATTCATCCATGATGATGTTATTCTCTGTACTGCCTCTATTCAGTTCATCACACTCTCTTATATAGACAGTTTTGATCTTTTATATGTAGCTGGCCACATAGAAATTTTAAGCACAAGTGTCCACATTTTACACTGTCATAGTCCTGATATCTGTCATGATTGTACTTTATTACGCTACCAACACCGAGGTAATCTACAAGATCCGATGGCGGACGAAGATTACCGAAACTATCAAAGTATAGGACATTATCACCGATCTTTCTATAGGTTACCCAGTAGGTACCAGGGCCGTCACTATAATCAAGATTGACAATAGCTGATTCAATTCTTTTAGGTCCCTTCACTGGTAGTTGATTACGCATAAATACTCCACGAAAATGTGGAATCTTCAGCGCTTTAGCATACTTGAACAGATCGGCATCAGTGAGTGCATGGTGAGGTAGCTTCACTACAAGTTTTTTGACACCGGTCTTAGGCGAAGTCCCTGTCCTTTTCGATAAGGTTTCATATGAAGACCTGCATATGAACACCTGCTGCTCCACCAGTGAGAGCTCCAAGTGCACTGAGTCCAGCGAAAATTGGAATCAGTGGCAAAACACCACCAACCTATGAAGGTATTGGCAGGATACGTGGATTTTGCACTTGATGTTTATTGCCTACGCTTTTGTCAGCTTCCTGTGCACCTTTGATTGCAGACTTGATGGACACTTTTGCATCACTACTTCGTTTCATTGCCTTCTTAGCTGCTTTCACAACCTTTATAAATGCTATTAGCTTATTTTTTGTAGCTGGTTTCTTCTTCGAACTGGGTTTCGTCTTCTTCAAACTGGGCTTCTTCTTTGAATTGGCCTTCTTCTTTGAAATAGGTTTCTTCTTCAATCCCATACCGAGTTTCGCTTTCGCATTCATCACGTTAGTTATTGCCAGTGCTGCCGCTTTCTCATCAATTCCAGCGTCTTTGGCAAAAACACGCTGCCAAGCTTTACTGGCTAGTACACGATCTGCAGCGTTTCTCGTTTCAAAGTTTTCACGATTTCGCGAGTATGCATTGTCGTGTTCTTTACACGCTGCATCTAAAGGATTCATACCAGGATCACCTCTAGCAAGTCGTTTGGCTAGCTTAGTACCTGGACCACAGTATGGGTAGCCAGGCAAGTGCAACTCAAACGGCAACTTGTTGATGACTCTGTTGACTAATCCTTTACCTTGATGATGATGATTGAGTGACACTTTGTTCGCTTTACGGTGCACAATCATTCCATACTCTACGGAGGTTAGAACGCAACTGATGCAAAAGCTATATAAGGGCTGTATTTATAGCTTTTACAACAGTCGAGATCAAGATGCGGTTCAAGACACAACCTATTAAACTTCCAGTCGTTAATTTTGACACACTCGTCCAATCAGAAAAGAAGAGGGTGAAACGCCATGGCAGTCTACTACCAGACAGCATTCGCGCAGTGTTTTGTGGACCTTCCAATTGTGGCAAGACAAATACATTACTTACCCTAATCCTACACCCAAACGGATTGAAATTTCATAATGTCTGCATCTACTCGAAATCCCTCAAACAACCAAAATATAAATTCTTGGAACGGGTGTTAAATAATGTAGACGGCGTTGAATATTATGCTTTCGATGAGCATGAAGAAGTAATACAACCAAGTGAAGCTCAAACAAATTCTATAATTGTATTTGATGATGTGGCCTGCGAGAAACAGGATAACATTAGAGCCTTTTTCTGTATGGGTAGACACGCTCATGTTGACAGTTTTTACTTATGTCAAACCTACGCTCGAATTCCGAAACATCTAGTTTGAGATAATGTCAATCTGTTGATACTTTTCAAGCAGGATGGACGGAATTTGAGACACGTGTATGACGGTCATGTGAACACTGACATGAGTTATTCCCAATTTAGAGACTTATGTTCAGCATGTTGGAATACTGACAAGTATGGATTTGTTGTCATTGACAAGGACATTGAGAAATTCACACGTCAACATGTCAAAGTTTCACAAAGAGAAGGAGGTTCTCCGTCAAATCGCAAAAGCTAGTGAGGCGATAAGACGTAAACATCGAATGCTCAAAATGGGTGAAGAAGACACTGAAAAAGTAATGAGTGAAGCGTTTAAGCCAGTCGTCATGCCACTGCAGAAACTGCTTGATATATCTAATCCTACAATCGTGAAAGAAGTTGAAAAAAATGAGCATGAAACAAAGAAATATGAAGAGGAGGAGGAAGAGGAGCATGATAACGCTTCCTTCATGACAGCTGATGGAGAAGAAGAGCAAGAAACAACTATGCTTGAAGAAGATGCTACAACTGAGCCTGCTAATAGTTATGAGCATTTGACAAACAAGTTTCTTAGAATGTTGCAACAAAATAGAAAGCAGTATTTGGATATGGTTGATGGGGTGCGCAAGCTCAGTGATGGCAGCCTCATGATTGGTGATAAACCTATTAGTTTTGAGGGACAATATATTCACGTTAATGATAAGCAGTATCTGAAAACCGTTGGTCT
>CAKNYM010040201.1:0-13273 GCA_932195095.1 Andricus curvator
TTTATTCAAAGACCCCAATACCTGTGCGATAAATCGCCATAAGCTTCGAGATTTCCATTGTCGTTTCCTGTTTTTCTTCTAAATGCATCTGTTTTTTGGCCTCTATATCATAGCAGATTTTTATTTATTTTATAATTTGCTGACTAAAAAAGTAGAGCTCATGATGATGTGCTTCTTCAGATTGGAAAAACATGTTTATTCAATGATCCCAATACCTGCGCGATAAATCGCCATAAGTTTCAAGATTTCTATTGTCATTTCCTGTTTTTCACCTGAACAGATCTGTTTTTTTTACCCAAAAAAATATCATGCAAAAGCAGATCTTCTAATTACTTGCATTATCGTCTGATCTAGATATGGTATTCGTGACATTCACGAATTTTGTTGGAAAACCTCGTTCTCTCACGACTTCTTCTTCATTGAAAAATCTTGATCCGAAAAAAGATTGTTTCACAATTTAATTGTCAAGATGATGGCAAGAGTGGTATTTGTTTTATTCTCACAGCAATTAGGCTATCCTGATATGATATTCTTGTTAGTTATTTATTTGCCTTGTATTTTTATTTCTTTTTCTTAGTAGCTTTCTCTTGACGATTATACTTTTAGTTAAGAATTTTATTATTTTGTTTCAAATTCAACAATTTTATTAACAATTCATCATTTTTGCTTGAAATATCAACTCTTAAATTATTCGTCGAGAACTCCTCTTTTTCCAAATTCAATTATTTGGTTAAAGATTGAACAAATTTATAAAAAAATAATTTTGTTGTTGATGAAAATTCCTGATTTTAGTTTAAAACCCATCTTTTTGGCTAAAAATTCGTTTTTGTTTACTTAAAAATTTAAAAATTTAGTTGAATTTTTGTTCGTGCTTGAATGAAAAATCTTTCTTGTTTGAGAATTTCCAATTTCGCTTTAAAAATTCACCTCCTAATTTTGGTAGAAACTTGAACTATTTTCTTCAAACTTTTTTTTTCGAAAATCCATCTCTCTCATTTTTGGTTATATATTGATAATTTTTAGTTGAAAATTCATGTATTCTGTAGAAAAATTCGTCCTTTTGTACTGAAAATTTAACAATATTGTACAAAACTAATCCTTTCAGTTTGAAATTTAACTATTTGGTTGAAAATTAACTTCTGGGGTTATATTGTACTTTTTTGTTGCAATTTCATATTTTCAGGTTGAAATTTTGTCTTTTAGACTTGAAAATTCAACAATTTGGTCCAAATTTTTTTCCTTACTTGACTGAAAAATCTGTTTTGTTTGAAAATTATTTATTTTGTTTTGAAAATTTACCTCTTAATTTTCCTAGAGAAATGTAACTATTTTTTGAAAGATCACAATTTTTTTTAAATAAACACTTTTTTAATTAGAAGTTAAATTAATTCAATTTTGAGTCGTAACAAATTAATAATTTTTTTATTATTAATCATACATTGGAATTTGTTTTAAAAAATTTTTAAATATTTTCTTGAAAAAATTTTTAAAATAAAAAATAACTTTAAATTTTCCCAGGAATTTTAAGAAAATAGCGAATTCAAATTTTTCCTAAAACTCTTAGTAAATCCTGCAAACACAAGGAACTTCCTTTAACATTTTCCAGACTTTTTTACAATTTTGAAAATCTTTTAAAACCTTTTCAAATATTCTCTTAAAACCAATTTTTCAAAATAAGTTTTTTTCATTCTTTTGAATTTTTAAAAAATGTTTGAAAAGCTTCTTTTGTTTGAAATCTTCAAAAATCTAAATTTTGTTTCACATTTTTTAAAATCTTTTCAAGTTTTTATTTATTTTTCAATCTTTTCAAAATTTCGAAATATCTTTTTAACTTAATTAATTTTTGCCGAAGTAATAATTGTTTGAATGTTATTTATTTGTTAACATTTGTTTTTGTTGAAATCTTTTTTAAATATTCTATTAAAATTAATTTTTCAGAATAAAAATGGATTAAAAATGTTCACAGGAATCTTAAGAAACTTTTTTTTTCATAATAAAACGTTTCAAAATCCTTAAAAAGCTTGAAAATATTCAAAAATCTATATTTTGTTTGAAATCTTTTCCGGTTTTGAAGGAATTTTGAATCTTTTCAAAATTTGTGAATATGTCCTCAACTTAATCGGATTTTTTCCAAATCAATAATTGTTCAACTGATATATACATCAAAATTAAACAATTTCACTAAAAATTAAAAAATTTTGAAATAGAATTAAAAAAAAGAGTCCTCTTTCGATATAGAAAATATATTAAAAACATGAAATTATATTTTTTTGCAATTCATAAAATATTGAAAACCCAAATTTCCTGCGTTTCAGCTCCATGACAATTAAAAAAAATGAAATGTCTCTCTGCCAATTAAACAAAAATTAAAAAATAAATTTCCTTGTTTCAAACTCAATAATAATGATTAAGAAATAAAATTTGCCGGCCTTGAATGCAATAAAAATACGTGTTTATAGTATTCTTATTTTAAGTAGTTTTAAATTTATAATCTTTTTATTGTTATTTATAAACCACTTTTAAAAATAAATTAAAAATTATCAAAATAGAGCAATCAAAATTGTAACATGAAACGTTTAAATTTATGACTCTGAAACTTTCAACGATTTGAGGCTTTCTGTTTCAAACGATTCAGATTAAAATTGTCAAGTTTCGAATATTACATTTTCAATTGCTGATTTAAAATTAAAATTAAAATATTGTCCAGTGGATACTCAGAATAATCAATATCCTTTTTATTTCGTTAGATTATTGAAATATTATTTATGGATTTTGCTAATTATAATGGTATAATTGTATAACGTCATGAATTGCTGACCGCCCTAAACGTTTTTTCCATCTTCTTATTTTTACTACAACTGATTGCCTAACTTTGATTACTTTCTAAGATAATAATGAATGAAATAGCGTTTTTTAAACAAATGAGCACGAAAACATATTTTCTTTGGCTCGTCCAGAAATATGTTTTATTGTTTCATAATAAAAGATAACCTCACTTATGTGGAATTCAATTGAAAATTAATAAGTATTTATTTTTTATTTTTAGTCATTGCAATTTTATTTTCGACCGCCTTTGCAGCAAGCACTGATCCGGTAAGTTATTTAAGATAAGACACGAAGGAATAGTACTGAATGTTATCCCCCCATGTGTTCGAGAAGCAGGAGTGGGAGAAACAACCTTCAGAAGAACGTTAATGTTTGCCAAGCATAAAAACCTTGATCGCAACCGTGCACATGCGCATTGCTGTTGTCGTGCCACGTGTTCGCAGCTGCAAATTCTTGTCCAGAAACCTCGGAGGATCCTGGACATTTTGCGGCACACGAACCTCCACAGGTAATCTTGACGGTTCCTGTGCAGGAATTCGGAGAAGGAAACTATACATGATCCTGCAATCGAACATGCACTGACAAAGAAACCTTTGAACCTTTCGCTCACAGCTATAAAGTTGCAAGGAAGCTTCGTTGGCATAGGAGGAATTTTCCTTTTAGCCTCAGAAGGCTTTCATTCCCCAATGCCAGCACAGGCTTGTACGGCTTCATTGGACAGAGAAATATCAGCAACTTCCACCCGATTATCTGTCACTTCTGATGGAAAGCAGAATCCATAACCGGTGGCTAGCCACCACGTTACAAACGGAAATCTTCAAGAATCGTCTTGAATTTTCTCAAGAATCTTGGGAAGCTAGAAAGCCATCGCGGATACTCATGTTGCTTACAGCTATAAAGTTGCTTTCCTTCCATTCCATTAAAGATCGATCTTACTATCGTAAGAGCCAAACCACTAGGGAATCCTCGCGGATGAGTTCCTATGTAGGTTCACGGATAGGATCCTGAACAAGTTCCTGTACATGAACCCGCATCTCAAATCACTCTGTGAAGGAACCTGTACAGGATCGCAAAGGTTAGCTTGCATACAGGTTCCTTTGCAGGATCATGTACAGTTTCCTCCGTCAAATTCCTGTACAGGAACCGTCAAGAGTACCTGTACAGGTTCGTGTCCAGGAACAGGTCCAGGTTCCTCCGAGGTAATTACAGGAATTTTCAGCATCCCCACTCCACTGCCTGAAATTTGTCCCAAAATGTAACATACTTCAGTGAATCTCCCGCCTTCTTGGACGCGGGGATAACACGTGACAGGATAACGGCAATGCGCATGTGCACAGAGTCGATCAAAGATTTTCATGCTTGGCAAACTCGTCCCACTTCCCACTTCTCACGTACAGGGATACTACTCCATACTATTCCTTCATCAGATGAGAATAATTATTTCAAATTCCTTCATTATATATACCATATAAGACTTCCTTATTCTTTATACTTAGGATACTATTTTCTTTCTAAACTAATAGTAATAACATTTTGAAATTATCAAACTATTAAGAATTTGATAAAAAGTACTTCTACTAACTGGAATGATATTTGTTTTAGTATCCTCGGATATTTGGGTGTGACTCCCTTGGCTGCACTGTGAGTAAAAAAAATATTACATGGTTTCTTCATATTGGAAAACGATTGATTCTTCCTGAAATTATAATATAAAAAAAAATGTTTTTAGGATGATAACACTGCGAAAATTTTTTATACTAATGGTAATGCTGACAAGAAAATGACTTTCAAAAGATTCACTTGCCTTAACGGACGTTGTCACTATACAAGTAAGTTGCATAGAATGATATTTTATTTTTTTACTGAGAAGCAATTTTTTAAATATCTTAAAATATCACTTCAACGGATGGAATAAATTTAACTAACTAGAATTAAACATTTATCAGCCTCGAAAGCTTTCATAAGGAACTTTTTTAACCATAACAGATTCAATGCAAATAATTTTAGTTTGAAAAAGTTATTCACAATCTCAATATAACATACCATTTTACTGACAGCCTTAGATTCTCAAAGGGATGTCATTTTTTTAGCATAATAAATAATAATGAAATATTTCAGATGTTAAACCAAAAACTACTTCACCATGCAATGACCATTCGTCCTGAATCCTGAATCGGAGGTGCTGAATAAAAATTTTGAAACAGCCGGATGCATATTTCAGATGGTCTAAAAAAAAAGGAAACATACTTCCCCGAATTTTGAATTACGTCCCGCAACGACCACTTCACACCCTTCAGCGAAAAATAAATGTACACAAATGTAATTCAGCACCTAATAAACACTCAATTGTGATAATTTTGAATCTTTCATTATTTTCCTTGCTTACATTTTAGATTATAATTAGTTTCAAATAATTTATATTTTTAGATATTATCATACTTAATCTGAATTTCTATTAAGGTGCAAAGAAGGCATTTTTATAACCAATTTGAGCTGGAATTTAAGTCAGCTTTTATCTTTAAAATCTTCAATCAGTAGTAAAAACCTTCATCATTATATTCAAACTTCTTTGGCCATCGTCGGATTTGCCGAGTGAGCAAAGGACGAGCGAAGATATTCTTTTAGTGGAAAAGAAGCCCAAATTTCAAATTTTAATTATGACTTTAAATTAAAAATTATACATACAACCAGCTCCAGCTGGTTGTATGCCCAACTAGCAAGAACATTTATTAGATTGAACAGCTGAAGCAGAGACTACGCGAGCAGTACAGGATCGTTCGGCGGAGACAATAGTAATTACGCAAGACATTTCAGCGAAGTTCCAAAAATATATTTCTAATGGAAAAACTTGTTCATGCAGACCTTGTAGTTTAACAATGCAGGAGATCAGGGTTAGGTTTGAAAGCAGCTTTAAGCTGTACCCCGCCCTCTGGGTTCTTATATTAACTCTGACTGCCATGTACATATCCTTCTTGTTAAGAACTCAATAAAGATTTATTATTATTATTATTATCGACAATACAGTTACTCAGGTTCTGACAACAAGCGGTCACTATACGATTCGGGAATCGAATTTTCAACTAATGTCACAATTCAAATTCTTGGAATAACAATGATCGACAGCGTCGTGTCAAACAAACTACAAATATGTGTCAGTACTTACAAAATTCGAAAAAAATCATTCTTTCTCACATTTTGATACGTTTTAGTAATGTCACGTCCCGAGCAAAGGAGAGAGTAGTTTGGAAAACCTGAAAAGGGGAGAGGACCGTGTTGCTGATTATATCAGGCTGTTAAGATTCGACCAATTATTTGTGTCTCGGTTCGTAGTCACTATCAATTCTATGGGGATTGCGTCAATAAAGTGTTTGAAATAAAGAAGGTACAGTAAAGATAACATATGATTTATTTTAAAGATGAAGAAAAGATAAACAGACATGATTTAAAACTTACAATTAGCTTTCTAATCCTGAAAGGGCAAGAGAGCTTGTCTTGTCGATTGTATCTCCGACACTTTGTAGACCAGCGACGCAACTCTACAGAATGTTTTTATTAAATTTGCTTGGAAGTCAATCAATTATTTTTGTAGTGAAATGATGCACGATCACTCTTTTTGAGTAAAGAGATACACGGTCCTAAAAACCGACCGAATCCAGTTTTAAGTTTGTTTTTTTCCCGAACGTTAAACCAGCGCTATTTATCCGGAAAATGAGTCATACGATGACCAAAATCAAAGTGACTTAGTTCACAACTTGATGATACGTTACTTGGTTCACGAAGAGTTAAAAGTACGCGACTTGTTCAGGGTGACTTGTAGATCGAAGTTGTCAGTATGACTGCTGGGAACGTAAGACGAATAACAAGAGTGGCTTTGATGTTTATATACACTGGGTACATTTCAAAGGTCACGTATCACTTACATTTTGCAGACATTGTGAAGAAGATAGGCTGGCTTAATCGGTTTTTGGTTAATGGATCCATAATTTATGCAAAACCTGATTCCGAAATTTGCTTTAGGAACAACTACTAGCGAGCATGCCCATTCGCTATTACTCCACGAAACATAACCTTGTTCTAAGAGATGATCGACCTCTTCATTGATAAATTTGCTATTATTTTACTTTGACGATATGGCTTTTGACAGTGAGGTGCTGTGTTACTCAACTCAACCTCAGGTGTGATGAAGTAAGTCCAGTCTTCTTCTTCAGACTGGTCGATGTTTAAGAGCTTTTGTACATCAACGACCTTTTCAGACAAAGAAGAACTTTAAATATCCTCACTTGTATCCTTGATTTCAGTAATCTGAGGTGAAACGACTGAACGCTTTCGGCGTTTCCTTGTTGTTTTGGGCCATTGACATTAAAGTTTCCTGTTTCGCGACAAAGGCAATAAACTATTTGTGCTTGTAACGTGCAGTAGCGGAATAAATGTCTCAACTTCGCACAATTGAAGAACAACTTAGATCGGTTGAAAGAAGCAATTGATCCTTCTCCATCAATCTCCAGATCAAAAAGCACCTCAAGCCTAAAATCCTCTCCTACAGCTCTGCTCAGATCCAAAAATGAACCCCAGTCCAGCCCATTCTTCTTCTGCCCCTGTTTTCACAAATTCAACTCCTTCCATAATTGTTTTAAACATGTCTTTCAAATCTTTTGACCGTATCTTTTTTTAATCTTCTTTCACCTACCTCCACCTCGTTTCTCTTTGTCTGTCCTTCCTGGTCTAGAAAAATTAGTTGGTGGTCTGATTCCACGTGCTTTCCTACTTCCATCTTCTTTACTTTTTCCCACCTTTTATTATTTATAATGACACATTCTATCACCGAAACAGTTTTCTCTCTCAAAAGTATATATTCTTTCATTTTATATTCCGTTGTATGTCAATTCAATAAATCCCATCCTCTTTCTTCTATCCATCCTATTCGCTCCTCCCCTTCTTTGTTCCATAACGCATCTGTCGAGTTTTTGATAATTGTCTCTTCTTCATCAATTACTTTCCCTTTTGTACCTTTCCTGGGATTTAAGTCACCCCCTTACATCATGATTCACTTCTCTTCCTCTGAAACTCTGTCTTCTACATCTTTTATAATTTCCCGTACACCTTTCCAATTGTATACTGCGATTATTCTGTACCTCATTTTTCCTATTGTGATTCTTCTTTCCTGGAGACCCTCTACGTCCTCCCCCTGTGTCATCTATTTCTCAATTATCTTCCTCACCCCTATAATTCATCATCTCTTCCCTCTCCATTTGTTTCTTTCCCCTTTTGCCCTCTGTAGTCTCCAACGAAAGTTACTCGGGAGTTTCCGTTAGATTTGTTCTCACACTTTTTATTTTACCCACGTTTTCATTAAACCCACCACATCAAATGTTTCTATGTAACTCCAGAATTCCTCATCTTTCATTTTGATTCCCGCCACGTTCTAGAACAAAACTTACAAAGTGTCTTCTTTATTCTTCTCTTCCCTGAGCTTCGTATCTTGCTTTCGAAAGCTTCGAAAACTCTCTTCCTCTATTAAGGTCTTTTTCCGGTCATCCCAAACTTACCACTTTCCCTGAAGCCTAATCTTCTTATATCCCACTTTTACCTCCTCCACTTCATTTTTGTACATATATGTCTTGCTAAATAGTGTACAATGGTCGTCGCGTGACATACTTTGGAATTCGCGGATGTACAAACTTTTTATTGTAATATGTGGATACAGAATTAGGTTTTCTTTTTTATTCCAGCCCATCTGAACTATGCTTCCGGCAATTTAAAATTTTGTATTCAGCACCTCCGAATCAGGATATCCTCCGATTCAGGAGCAATTCTTGCAAACTTCCTAACGTTTTTGCGGCCAGAAAAGATGGAATGATGAATGAAGCTTGGATATTTCGAGGGAAAGGAAGGTTTGATTGCGCCATTACATAAACTTTACGCGGTGGTGTTGGCAGGAAGGTTGAACAAAGATGTAAAGAGATTCTCAAGGACACGCAGGCAGCTTTTTATAAGGGTGGGGGCACAATGGATAACACTCATGTATTGCAACATGTAGTAGATAAATAGTTGGCAATAAGGAAAGGAAAAATCTGCGCCTTTTTTATAGTTCTGAAGGGAGCTTTTCTGTCAGTAGACAGAGAAACGCTGTGCACGGTGTCAGAAAAAAGTGGGAGGGATCGTAGATAAAGGTCTGGCAGTGAGAATAAGAGAGATTAATGCTAAGCCAAAAGACAGGCTGAGAGTGGACATGAAGAAGACGGACGCATTTTGGACAGATAGGGGACTGCAGTTAATTTTAGGCATGGATGAGGAATCAGAAAAGGGAATGAAAAGGAGAGCGGTAGTAGGAGGATAGGCGAGAAAGGAAGAAGCGCTCAAGAGAATTATGAGAAGGCTTGAAAGGTTCTTGGAGGGCAAGAGGCTAATTCTGAAGGTTGGAAAGTCGGGTCGATATCATCTCAAATGCGGCAAGTCACACCTGCGGCAAGTCACACCAGCGGCATGTCACACCTGCGGCAAGTCACATCTGCGGCATGTCACATCTGCGGCATGTCACAACTGCGGCATCTATACCCAGCGGCTTCTCTCCCGCGCGGCATTTCTCACAGTGAAATTTATATTTTTGCGGCATCTCTCGCCAGTGGCAAGCCTCCCTGTGGCATCTCTCCCCTCAACAAATTTTTTCAAGTCCAAATGAAAAAGGCAAAACTGCGGCAAGTCTCCCAGGACTTATTGTCTCCCCGGCGGCATCTCTCATCCGGGAAAAATGTTCAAGTCGTTCTCAAGATGGCAAAACTGCGGCAAGTCTACCCAGCGGCATCTCTCCCCCAAGAAAATTTTCTAAGGCGTTCTAAAGATGGCAAAAATGCGGCAACTCTCCCCAGCGGCATCTCTCCCCCAAGAAAATTTTCTAAGTCGTTCTAAAGATGGCAGAAGTGCGGAAAGTCTCCCCAGCGGATGTGACATGCCGCAGATGTGACTTGCCGCAGGTGTGACTTGCCGCAGAGAGACTTGCCGCATGTGAGATGATATGGAACCGGAAAGCCTGGGGAAGGAGAGAGTATGCCGGAGTAGGGAGAGTGCACGAAGAATATCTAAGCTGGACCTTGGGGTTGAGAAAATGCACACCAGGATACTTAGTCAGGGAAGAAGTAGATAGACTCATAATAGAAGTGTGCGCAGGAGAAAGAGCATTTAAGTTTGAAGAGAAAGCGAGGGAAAGTTGAAACGGAGCATTGGTGAAAGAATTTGTGATAGAGAAGGAAAATGACAAGGGAAAAGGGCAAGGGTGGCTAGAAAGGGAGAGATAAATTAGAAATAATGGTCTGGCAGGTTGAGAAGTCCAGAGATGGCATAAGAGGGGACGGAAAGTTCAGTTAGTTCTGAAAGAGAGGGACAACGAAACGGAGTTGCAGAAGAGATATAACATGATAATGCAGTCGAATCATACTGCCAGATTGTAATAACGAGAGCTAGTTGATGGAATATGGAGGAATAGAATGAGGGGAAGAGTTTCTGCAAGTTGTGCAACTGAGGGGAAGCTAGACTAGGATATTGCATGGTAGAGCCTAGGAGGTTTGGATGCTAGGAGGTTTTAGGTGCTGAATACAAATTTTTGAATAGCCGGACTCATAGTTCAGATGTATTTATAATGTTGGTGGTTGGTTTGGGTCAATTGTTGTCGAGAGCTGGTGTATTGCGCTGAGGCCAAGCATCTGAGGAGCTGGACAGCCATGCTGGGCCTTCCCACCAAAGAGAAAAAGTTAGTAAATCTTCTGCTGAGAGGCCACGCGAGGCGCTATCAGCTGGATTCTGTTTGGAGGGTACCTAACTCCACAAAGCAGGTAAGAATTTAGTTTGGATAGTAGATACGCGATTAGCGACAAAAACAGGGAAGGTGGCTGGCTGCTTCTGCAGCCAACTAAGTACTATCGTAGAAACCGTCCAACAGAAAATAGGCACATCAGCCCATTGAAGAGAACTGACCACGAATGGAACGAGCCTTGTCAATACAGTTAGCAGCACATAGTTCAAGGTGTGGAATACTCACAGTCTTGATCGGGGCACCCTTTGTCTTGGCAATAAGAAGTTTAACTGCAATCGGAGGAAAGCATATGATCTCAATCAAGGTTTTGTAACCAGAGTTTTTGAAGTAAAATTTTTGCAACGATGGTAGCTGGAGATAGCCAGCCCATAGAGTCATACATCTTCGAAACTGCTGAGCGTATTGAGCGTTTTGTAGAAATATCATCATGAATTTCATTAATGTGAAAATGAAATGCATCATCTGAAGGACTCCATAAAATTCCAAGAACCTTGAACCCCGAGGAATTATTGAATGGAAGTGCTATGGCTAAACCGTGATCTGATTGATCCAGCACGGAGAGCAAATCAACAGAATTTCTAAACCACTTGCGTAAGCGGAGACCGCTAGCTGAAGCCAATTGAATCAGCTCATCTCTCAAGGCAATAGTGGACACCTATAAGTCTCGCTTGCAAAAACTGAAGCTGCTAATGGAAAATTATCTTCTTCGTCTTCAACCAGTTGACGAATGACGCGGATTGCAAGATATGGAGATGAGCACGTTCCATATGTTACTGTGTTCAACTGAAAAATCTGAACAGGCTCATCGGTTTTCTCACGCCAGAGAATGCATTGATATCTGCGATCAGATGGATTTTTAGATGACAATTCAACTACTTTTTTGAAAATTTAACTTTTTGATTAAAAACTTCATCTATTTTAGTGGAAATTGATCTTGCTTGGATAAAAATGCAACTTTTTTCTTAAAATTCCAACAATTTCGTAGAAAATTTACTTTTCGATTAAATCTTTTATTTTCATATTAAAAGGCAACCGAAATCTGTTTTGGTTAAAAATTTAATTTTTTTTTATTTTGTCTTTTTTATTTAAAAATTCATCTATATTAGCGAAAATTGCATTCTTCTTGGATAAAATTGCAACTTTTTGGTTGAAAATTTATTAATGTTGTTAAAAAGTCATTCTTTTTGGTTGAAAATTCAACTCTTTTGTTGAAAATTCAACTGTTTTGTTAAAAATTCAACTATTTCGTAGATTGTGTTTTGGCAATTTATCTCTCTTGCTAGAAATTTCATCTTTCTATAAAAATGCAACAATTTCGTAGAAAATTTAATTTTTGTTTAATATTCAGTGGAAATTGCATCTTGACTGGATAAAAATGTAACTGTTTGGTTGCAAATTCAACAATTTTGTTAAAAAGTCATCCTTTCTGGTTAAAAATTCAACTGTTCTGTTAAAATTCAACTTTTTTGTTAAAAATCAAACTATTTCAGCAAAAATATATTTGTTTTTTAGGCGAAAATTCAAGTATTTGTTTTGAAAATTTATCTTCTTGATTTAAAAATTCATCCGTTTGACTGCAAATTTAATCTTTCTTGGATAAAAATCCTGTTTTATTAAAAATTCAATTGTCTTGTCGAGAATGTGTCTTCTTGGGTTGAAAACTGAAGTATCTTTCTAGAAAATTTACTTCCTCTTTGAAACTTCTACTTTGATGTTGAAAAGTCAAACTAAAATCTTTTTTACATGAAAATTCTTGAAAACTGATCTTTTCAAATTAAAAATTCAACTGCGTGGGTAAAAGTTGAACTACTATGTTGAATTTTTTTTCAGGTTCATCTTGTTGGTTCAAAATTGAACTATGTTGTTGAAAAATAATTTTTTGCTGAAAATTCATATTTTCTGACAGAAAACACCATTCTTGTAGATAAATTTCATCTTTTGGCTGAAAGGTTCAACAATTCAGGTGAGCTTTTTTTTCTTTCATGACATAAAAATCCTTAATTGTTGAAAATTCGTCTTTTTGGTTTTAAAATTCATGTTTTTATGAAATTACATCGTTTGAGGTTCAAGTATCAATTATTACTCTTTTTTGTAATAGTTGATGTAATAGTTCACTGATTTAAAAGTGGACAAAAAGTTAAAAATTTGAGAAAAAATCGCAAGTATCTGTCATTAATATAGACGATCATAGTTATAAACAGTAATAACTTATTTAAACAATTATTTTTGAAAAATCTAATAATTAATCATTCACTCGAAATAAGAAATAGACAACTGGTTAAAAATTTCAGAAAAAACCGCCTTTTTCTATCATTAAGCAAAGAGAATACAATTAACAATAATAATAAATTCCGTTTAAATAATTTTATTTGTTAACATTAATCAGGTTATTTTTTATAGGTTATTAAGGTATTAATTAATAAGGTATAAATGAAAATTCGAAAAAAAAATTGTTGATCGCCCTAAGGTACAGCTTGATGTAATGTGCGTGTTCACATTCGAAAATCATGTTTATTCAATTACCCCAATACTTGTGCGATAAATCGCCATAAGCTTCAAGATTTCCATTGTCGTTTCCTATTTTTCTTCCTATTGTATCTGTTTTTCGACTTCTATTTCATAGCCGATTTTTATTTATTT